>JBBPTK010000988.1:0-10085 GCA_038094135.1 Spongiforma cf. squarepantsii
AGACGGCTGGATGTATGACCTATTACGAGCGAGAGGGGGTGGGAGAGGATCGAAAGGTGATCATTTTTGGGGATGAACACGGTAGGGGAGATGACGTAGCGTGCTCACCATGCAGGTAGCATGCTGGCGCGTCGTCGCTACTTCCGGGAAAGACACCCATCTTGCCGATCATGGGCAATACGACGGGCGTACGCTCGAGAGGGTCATCGTAGGCACCGGAGGGGGAGGGTGGAAGGAAGGAAACGTGCACGACGGAAGCGGCGTTGATGATGCCATGGACGGTCTCGTAGTCGTATGCCGCTGTCGGCGAGTAGTGAGTAAGCGTGTGTGCTTTTCGATCGAAGATGAGTGTCTCACCTCGTTTGTTCAGCCTGATTACGGTATTTACTGGTTCCTTTGAATAGCTGTAGGCATCGTCAGTATCCATGATTGAAGTTAATTGACAAGGATATTGAATGACCTCGGATCCGTACGATGTCTAGATGTGATCGGTCGAGTCACAAAGTCTAGCCTTCCTTTTGTGGAACCACTTTCACAGTGCGTTTATCATCATCATCTGTCCATCACCCCACTTTATCGGAGGGGTTTGTCGAGCTGGAAGTCGTATTTCGAGCCGAGGTGGAGTGGTCGCTACGTGTTGAATTTCAGACGACTACACGCTGAGCGTTGAGTACTTACGCATATGACTGAGTCGGACTGTCTGATATGATGGCAATAACACGGCGACCGAGGAGTAAATATGGGTAACGCAAAGTTTGCTGACAGGGAGACACAATCGGGTGCTCTCTTGAGCAAATTTTAGTCGGAGTCGTGATGCGATCTACCGTGAACGCTGCATTTGCGTTTGCTCTTTGGAAAATTGATCATTCTCGCTATGATCGCTACTGTCACTTCTCCTTTCCCTCTTCTAGGTGCAGGAGTCCTCGTTCATCTACCTGTCACATCGAGTCTCGCTCTGTATTTTTATATGCACACTGATCTCGATTCTCTGGCGATCCTAAGTCATCGGGTCTATTCCTCCCAATTGTCTTCACTGGTCCATCTTTCTCCATGATTATCTTCGCTTCATCATTCTACGACCTAGTTACCTTCGCTCCCCCATAGTCAATTCATCCGCTGTTCATTTGAAGAGTCCACTCGCCTTGGACAACAAATTACACGGTTGGCCACCTTCCAAGCTACACCACCGACCCTTTCAACACCTAACTGTATCCATCCCACGCCGATAAAGGGGGATGCGCCAAGTCGCAACTCCCGCCCGCTGGCCGAGTGTTCGGATAGATGGAACCCAATCGAAGTCGAGCAGATGGCCAGGTAAAATATCTCTTTCCGTTTCAGATGCTTATAAGCCTCACCCACATTACTTACGATAGACCACCCCGCGTGTATGGGCCACAATTAGGAAGCATGGCTAGCCATTCAACGATAACCTTTTTTTGCACCTCGGCTTTGTGTCTTTGATTCATGTAATGGATCACAACTGACCTATGTCCTTGAAAAAGTTTTTTCTTTAGATTGACATTCGTGCGTGAGTCTGACTTCTAAGATCATGAGCTAGGGTCGCGGATGGTTATTACGGGTTGTTTGTATGACATACTATCCTGCGAAAAAAAAATACGTATGTAAGTAAACTTCATCTGCTTTTTACATATCTTTTCTTCTAACCTTATCCGGGGGAAGTCTCCATCACGAGCTGCCAGTGATATGTGCAGGGTGTAGGTTCTGGATAAGCTGAGCCTGAGAGTTATCAAGGGCCCTTTCTAAAAGGTACAGTTTCACGGCGAAGTCCAGACAGACAGGCCTTTCTAAAGAAATGTACGATGATGTGGTGCGGTAAGTTCTTTAACATTTATTCAAGATCACTTACCTGCCGCGAGCAGCCAATTGAACTTGCTGCGCACCTTTCTTATACATATCTTGATTATCCAGACAGAGTACTGAATTGATCAATTTAATTCACAGATATCCCCTGCGTTACGGCTCCGTACGGGATGCATAACAATTGATAGTGTACGTACTACATAAGATTCATCACGGTAGAGGTAAGTCTCGATCTCGATCAAAGGTTTTCTGGTTCCGACAGGATGATAACGAACCTGTACTGTGTTCTTCAAGTTTGTAATAACGTGCCTGCCAAACTTTGTTATCATTATTCCTCACTAGACTGGTATGTACTAGTATGTTTTTACTCAGTGGTTCCTGCGGGATCAGTGACATGGCCCAGCCGGAAAGCGCGGTGACCGATTTACGATGTCGGTGATACTCACCCTCCGAAAATACGGGCGGACTTGGGGCATAAGCCTCGTGTTCCGGGATATTCGGATAACTTGCTCAGCAGCAGCGAACAGGGAAAGTTCTGCAGAGCTACCACGTCGGCCAGTCCCGAAAGTAAGTTTCCGGCTCACCTCACAAAAAAGGGTCGTCTTTACGCCACCTACAGGCCATCTGACGAGGTGTCGTACAGCTCAATTATATATCGCGAAAATGGTTTCCCCAGTTTCACTCAACGTTTGAACGATTCGCTGAAGAACTTATCAGCCGGCCTGCCACACTTACATAACACATTTTCCAAAGTTTTGTTTACTTTGAACCACTATTACAGTATTTGTGGTATCAACATTACCGGGTCAGTTTCGTCTAGCGTATAAGGTGCTCAGAGGTCTGATAAACTTCGGTTGCAAACTCAAGCTACTACATAGCTCGTTAAGTGGAGGGTACACGCCATTTTGTACGCTTGTGCCGCAAAGGTTGATATATCCAGGAATGTGACGAAACTTGGTATCAGGCCGAGTTTCTACTCAGATTGACACTATTGACATTGTCAGTCGAATTCCGATCTGAGCCTACAATGTGAAAGAACATCCGTAAGATGTGCTAGCAGGGTTCTATGTATACAGTAGTGCTGATGAGATAAAAGGGCCTGATCCCTTGATCTCGATCAATGGTTGATCCTGAGTGATTTGAGGGACGTAAGGTTTAGTAGTAGAATTTGCTACGGAATAGGGAAGAGAAAGAGGGCCCCTTATAACGTTGTATACATACACCCCTGACTAGTCAACTGCTCATCAGTCTCGGGCCGGCAACGACTTACTATACAGTTCGGCACTTCGCCTCACCTGATAGAAAATTAGAATGCAACCTGCAACTTGACCCCCCCAAACTTTACAATCAGGCACGAACATTGAATATTCAATCACCCTGGAGTCTAGGCTCTCAGGCTGGAACCCAACCTTTCCATCATTGTTTGAATAGGGTGCCTGCTACCACTCAGTGATTGTTGACTCTCATGCTGAACACTTTGTGCCGTATATCTTTTGTACCATCTCCGGCAATCTCCGTATGACATCACTCTGGCTGTATGGCAACTTCCGGTTTTCGGGGTACGTGGCATGATACGCGACAAAGTTCGGCTCACGAAGGCCATGAAGCCCGCCGACTAGAACAAGAGTATCTAGATACGGTAAGTTTTATTATCCATTCCTGACAAATAAAGTTATCGGGAAAACTGAATATCATGCTTCACTGGCCAGGTTGCTGACCCTTCAATACCGTTTCTGACTCGATGTTTTGAGACCTCAGTGCAAAGGCTCTGCATGCCAGTCAACATTGAGTAAACTTGAAAGTTACACTGGTAGAGTCGCTTCTGAATCTCCAACTTGTATTCGATTCTGGAAGGCCAATTCAATTGTATAGCAACAAGTTTATTTGTGGTGTTTCAACGCCACCATGGACACAATTCTCGGAATGCTCTACCACTAGTTGCGAAGTCAATAATGGGTTTGGGCCCTACTAGGCATGTGAAGCTAACAGCTTCGCAGATTTACTGTCCGCAGTCATGGACAACAGGGTGAGTCGACTACCATCCAGGATAACCACTTCGTTCTAATTCAGATGCGTTGAGTCTCTGGATTATTTCGTACCGCATCGTGCGATGCAATCGGCTCCTAACGTTCGATCAACTGGCAACAACTAAAAGTTGTAACAATGATATGGAGATTGTTGAGTAAGATTCTAATGGAAACCACCAATTACCAGCGCTGCTGAGTCGCACTCCTGGTCAATGCATTCATCGAAAGCTTGAAGCATTTTTGAGTTGATTGAAGCAGGATCTTTCGACTGCTGTTCTGGTTTGCCATTTCAAACTTTGAGCCCAGCATGAGTACCGTTAACTCCATTCGGCACATGATCATATGTATTTTACTTGCTCAGCCCTTCTGGCTAACAGGTTCAACAGAGCTCTATCCCAAGAGTTGGTGGCGGCGGCAGCGGCCCATAGTACAGCAAGTATAGTGCCCGGACCCTCCAAAATGGGTAACATGATTTTTAATCGGGAGTGCCAAGTTCAAGCTAGAAGTTTGCCGGATCTCGGAAATCCTTTACAGTATCCTGGCCGTTCTGGAGCTGACTGTCGCTAACAGCTCAATTCAATTGACCGCTTCCGACAAGGTTTGCTGATTGCTTTAGACTCCGAGATGCTGACTCCCAACTCGAACCCAAGGGTTATGGCATAACCATGAGCCCACGTGGGGACTCAGGGTCTTTCGAGTCTGCCGATATATATGCAGTGTGGTTCCAGTGGGACCGGCCCCCCATCAACTTCTTTAGTCCATTCCAGTGGAGTGCCAGCTCTTCAGCTCCAGTTCCAAAATTTCGCTTGACTAATAAACTGGAATGGGTTCGTACGACACAACTATTGGTATGTACTTAGATCAAAATACTTGATTCGTGCAACAGATTGTTCTGAGGTTCTTCTGACAGGTACACTCCTAGTGGGTATATTCTGTGAGTCCCAGTGCTGTATCGACCGAGTCGATTGGATTCTCTGACTGACTTGTCGAGATTCAAGTTAATACCTACTTGTATGGCCTTGTCACGTACCAATTTGCATCCTACTACCGGACAAGTAAGTGGACTGGACGGATGCATAAACCTGAGCTCATCCTACGATCTAGAATTCAATGATCGGCCACTAACGAAGTTGGTTGATTATGATTATTGCCCTGGGAGGGTCAGGTCTGACTGGTCATTTCAGGTATATGGTGCTCTTTCTGTTTCTTTTAGATACCTTCCACAGTATCTCGTGAGTGTCAGCCATCCGATTTGCTCCAGTGACTTATTGTTTCAATAGGGCCATGTATCTCACATGGGATTATACGTTAGTAGTATTGTCGATCATCCCTCTTTCTATATGCTCACGTCAAATGCATTCCAGCGTGACAAACTACGATAATCCAGCAGTCCTTGGAAGTAAGTAATTCTACTGTCTTTTAAATCTGATCCTGATAGCGTTTGAAGTCGGTGTATGGCCATACATGCTAACCCCCATCTGTACTGCGCTCGCTGCTCTGGTAACACAATTGTATTTGGGGTTCAGGCAAGCTTACAGTTATGTAAATCTGCTCCTAAACTATTGACACCTGTGGTAGAATTTGGCGTCTCACTGACAGCAAGGTCTTGTATGGCATTGTCATCGTTCTTGCGATCCCTTCGTTTGCTCTGGGTGTGGTTTGTAGCATTGAAGCCTGGATAATCAACCTGTTAGTTCCGCTCCGTGGATATACTATCACGCAAGACTAATGGTGCTTAGCATCGCCGATTTACCTCGCATGACCCCTCTCGTGATCGCCTGGTTGTCTATGCAAGTCATTGTGGACATGTTCATCACTGGTATGCTTGATTACTCGTTTTTGCATGTTGGATAATCGTATTATATTATCTAGCTACTCTAATTACCATTTTTTACCGTTCGCGAACGGGCTTCCATAAGACAGATACAGTTCTTAACCGACTCATTCGTGGTGCTATCCAGACTGGTCTCTTTGCTGGAATATTTTCCATGGGAGACTTGATTACTTTCATCGTCCTTCCAAGAACCAACCTCTATGGCATGTTTGCCTTCCCCATCGGCCGCATTTACACTAACGTGAGTCTCGCTAATAATAATTTTAATAGTAAATTTACTTTTATTTACTGTTTTTTCAAAAGACCCTGATGGATACCCTGTTGAGCCGCAAGTCACTCATGGCAGAGCTGGTCCATACCCGCGATGAGACTGGAATGGTACGTTTTCTTGCGTACTTTGAAATTGGTCATCGCTCATCTGACATTTATGATCATCGGCAGTCTGGTTCACTGGGTTGGGCAGCTTATCATTCAGCAGAAGCCCGTTCGACAGCTCCACATATCAGTACTACTGTTCACATGCAAATGCAGGATACGAGTCAGGACAAGAGCAGCCGCTCGTCTTATGAGCGACAGACCAAAAGTGAACTCGCAGTGACGGTCTGAATAGCATCTGCGAAAGTTCGTGTGTCAAATTTGTGTATCACTGTATATAGCCAAAAAAAAAAATCATGTTCGAACATGAACCCTGGCTAGGCTCGCTGATGGTCGGCACGGCATCAAGATGTTCTATAAGTGAACACATACTCCCAGCGGTGAATCGGTAAACGATGAATAAAAAAAAAACCCAGATAAGTCAGAAGAGGCTAGTAGATAATCCGAGCCTCCAAGAAAACAGCGCATGCTTATGACATCGTCAATCGCTAGTTGCCCGTGCGTTGGTCCGTGAGATTGATTCATATGTCCATCTTTGTCATTCTTGAGCCATTCCCGTTTTTCTCTTGACGTCGAGTTTCCAATCATCTTGATCTTGAATTCATTTGCGATCTTTCCAGATCCTGGCATATAAGTTGATATAACTGCTACCTCACGGTAGAGTGTGACTTGGAACCCGTTGCTGTGATTTGTGGATGTTGTCATACATGCACAAGGTATCTGAAAAGTGACAAGAGCGACGACTTGAGTCAGAAAATTCAGAATGGGACTAGTTGTAGCTATTTTCATGTAGCCAGGCCTTTCATTATGATATAGAATAACATGGTTTTGTTCATATGGTGCAAGGCTACACTACGGGCAATAATAACTAAGTACGTACAGGCTCCAAGTCCAGTCTCAACTTGAAGACCGATCCTATGTGTCCACTGAGTGACTCCGAGTCCGTCTTGAAGTCAAGTTATTTCTGTTCGTTGATTTCTAATATCCTTTTCTACTTCACGATATCGGGAATGTGTGAGAATATTAAGTATACTAATTGCAGACTATTACAACAGTCGGTGATTTGATCGTTGCCTTCGAATGCATGATTGAAACAAAGATCCCATTGCGAATGTACAGTACACATTTCCGTTGTGCTATCGATCATTTTCGATAAGAATGATGAAACATGCTGTTTCAAATATATTCATGCACATAGATACTGGATCGAGTCCAAATGATTGTAATTTTATACAACAATTAATCTCGATACTTATCACAAAACAGAATGTTCGTCTGGGATCGGAGTCAAATCGGAGACTCGAAACTCCAGTACTCATGTGAGAGCAAGTTTGAAGTGAATCTGGAGAACTGGATGAACCATGATCAAATCGAAAGCATGCATTGGACGTGACTGTCTGGACTAGTTATGCAAAGATTGTGGTGCCAAATATATCCACTTGCGACTGTCGCATGTCCGAGTCGGACCAATCGACCACCAATTGTGGCTTAGTCACCCAATCACTGGGTCACCGCACTTGTTGCTCAGACATGACTTTCTACGTTGCGTTGTGCACACGTTCCCTTTCTTTCTATGGAATCTGCCATCTTTTCAACCGACAGTGTCCCCGGATCCATCTCCGGTCAGGGTAAAGCGGCACTTGCATTTGTATACCTCAGACGGCTTTCCTGCCACCTGCACTCGTTCAAAGCTCACTCAGCATGTTTCTTAGCATACCACTTTTGGATCTAGCGGCTATACTCCAAATTGGACATTGGGGTGGACTCTTCCACCGGGAAGCTGACCTGCAACATCAAGCCTATCCCATCTCCGCAGCAATGGTCTTCGTTGCATATGAGCACTCTGGCACTCATTCTGCAAAGCTCCGAGTCTCAGGAAGACGGTGATGCTAGAACGTTGTGTATCACGATTTCACCAGCTCAACTTGCTGTCTCCGAGTACAATCCGGTGATTATGGATTCTGAAGGTTCGTTGTACATTTTCTTGCGCTTGGAATTTAGGTAATCGTGCTCTTGTGTACAGTCTCTCAGCTCGATGCCCTTGTTCCCTCGTTTCATTTCGACCACTCTGAGTATGGCGCAGGTCTCATGTCGGCTGGCATACTGGTTCCAACCACTCATGCCGTCAGTATCGGGAACGGATATGGCACGGACATCATTTATGGGCACTATACCAGTGGTCATGGGACGATCCAACGAGCATCCCTTTCAAGTTGGGCCTCCCCAGCAGCAAACATATCTCCACAGTCGGATAAACTTGATGAGTTGTCGCCTGTATCCCAAACGTTGTCCCTCTTTGCTACGGATTCTATTGGCGAGGGTAAGCAACAGTGAAATAAATGCTCCAATTTGTCTTTGACCATTCCGTCAGGCTTGACATCCTATTCATCACCAGATGTCTTCACACTCAGCGATTCTCACGACGACGCCACTGCCATGCAAGGTAAGCTCGTGCTCTACGATTTTTCATTTGAATATGTTGTTCATCAGACTGCGCTAGATCAAACTGTGTATTTAATGGCTTCTGCGAACTATCTGAACTCCTCGGGCCCAATTCGCAACGTGACCGATTCTCAGGGTAAATTTTCCAATCTTCGGAATTTATGTCATTGCTCCAGACCTAATCCACCCAAACAGACCAACGAGACTCAGAAGTTGAAGAGCGTAGTGTTGACTCATGTGGATCTTTCTCCATCATGGATTTCTTCACTCCTTCGCTTCATGCGGAGTCGTCTCCACACACGTCTACGTCGCCCGTTGCTGGGACTCCTCCAAAGTGTGATCCCATTGGCTCATCGTCAACTTTCCCCCGCTCCCGACGTCCTCGCATCTCCAACCATAAATCATCCCACAAGGCCGCTTCTTCCATTTGTCAGGTCTCTCTGGCCAAGTCCGCGTGTGAAGGAAAACGTGACTTGTATGGACGCGTCTTGAAAAGCATGTACACGCAGCAAATCCGTCTCAAGACGCACGAAGCCAAGTCGCAAAAGCATTTTCCCTGCACGATGGGATGTCCCAAGTCGTTCACGCGGCACCACGACCGCTTGCGTCACGAAGTTGCACAACACGGCAAGAAGTGCGAGTTTTCTTGCATGCGTTGCGAACGATTTTTTTCTTCGCAGCGGATGTTAGACAGACGTACCTGTTGGAGTTGGCGAAGCGGGAGCTTGCGATGGCAACTGAAAGGTAGCCCTTTTTTTTTCTTCCACTCGCACTATCGATCATCTCAACGACTTTGACAGACTGTGCGGACCCATCGAATTACGAAACTTGACATCCATCGAGCCACATGGAGTCCAGATCTTATGCCACGTGCGCCCAATGACTCACTTAGTGAGCACAGGCAAGTCTCAGCAGTGTCTGTCTGTCTTCGACTTGGCACCCGCAGTCCAGCATCTGGAGCTGCCTCCACAGGATTATGTACCGTCTCGGACATGATCTATATATGTATTTTCTGACCTTGGTTATTTCGGCATGGATATAACAATAAAGATTTAGAGTAGATTAGGTTTGTATAAATACAAATGTCCGTCTGTTCGAACGTTGAAACGCTGATTATCGTAGCTTGACTATACATCAGCAAAATAGTACCGTATCTACAGTACATCTATTCCTGGTCTCAGCTAATTTTAAACATCGAAACAAGGTGACCCTGTATTCTTGAGAGAACGTTTGACGTCACATCAAAACCACTCTGCTGCAGCTATTGACGGATGTTCGGTCCGGCCAAGAATACCTGACGACTAAGACCCACTAGCTAGCTCGACTACTAGTTACTAGCCTCCCCGATATCAGAGGTGCCAATTTTTCTGCGACGCGGATCGGTGGTAACCGAATAACTGGGCTGAGCATGGGCAAAAACGGTGGATGGGACGATAATGATAGGCGGAGACCCCGGGTACCCTCCAGGAATTGGTGCTTCTGCTGTGCTGCCTCCCTCGACCACCCCATTTCCTCGACCTCGCCTATCTCGCCTTTTTTTCTTTTCACGTGTCCCAACTCCCTGCTGTTGGTATGGTGACGTCAAG
>JBBPTK010000989.1:0-10084 GCA_038094135.1 Spongiforma cf. squarepantsii
GGGAAGAGTGTAAGGAAGAAAGGAGGGTATTGACATCGAGGTGATGGGGCAGCCAGAGCGGTACGTCTTTCTCAAGACGCTCGAGTTCAACAGTTCGCGGAAACGAATGAGCGTCATCGTGCGTACGCCGGACGGGCGGATCGTGTTATATTGCAAGGGCGCGGACTCGGTCATTTATGAGCGGCTTTCGGCCGATAGCGACCCTACGCTCAAGGAGAAGACGAGCAAGGATATGGATATGTTTGCCAATGGGGGTCTAAGGACGCTGTGCATCGCGTATCGAGTATTGGAGGAGGAGGAATTCTTGTTGTGGGTGAGGGGGTACGATGCGGCGACGGCAGCGACGGAGAACAGGGAAGAGGAGATAGAGAAGGCGGCGTCGAGTATAGAGCAAGAGCTCATATTACTTGGTGCCACGGCCCTGGAAGACAAGCTACAAGAGGGCGTTCCGGAAGCGATCGAAATGCTACATCGAGCGGGTATCAAGCTATGGATTCTCACAGGTAAGCGAAAGCCTTGCAGGCAGAGACGGGTTGGCACTCACTTCCCTTTTCCCAGGTGATAAGTTGCAGACGGCCATCGAAATCGGATTTAGTTGCAATCTCCTCAAGCAAGATATGGAGGTCATGATCTTGTCTGCTGACAGTCCTGAAGGAACCCGTGCGCAGGTTGAAGCGGCACTAAACAAGATCGCGTCCATATTAGGACCGCCATCCTTGGATCCTCGTAAACGAGGCTTCGTACCTGGCGCTCAGGCCGCGTTTGCGGTCGTGATCGACGGGGAGACGCTGCGGCACGCGTTGACAGCCGACATCAAACCTCTGTTCCTCAACCTCGCCACGCAATGTGAAACGGTCGTATGTTGTCGTGTGTCGCCTGCGCAGAAGGCGTTGACGGTGAAGCTGGTACGAACCCATTGTTTCTTCGCGTTCGAGAGCGCATATATAGGTTGATGTGTCACACAGGTCAAAGATGGTCGCAAGGCGATGACGTTGTCGATCGGTGACGGCGCTAATGACGTGGCGATGATCCAAGAAGCCAACGTCGGATGTGGACTGTTGGGTCACGAGGGTTCGCAGGCTGCCATGTCTGCGGACTATGCGTTTGGCCAATTCAGGTTCCTGACCAAATTGCTTCTCGTTCACGGGCGTTGGTCATATCAGCGTATTGCCGATATGCATAGCAACTTTTTCTACAAGGTGCGCTTTTTGACTTGCGTTTGTCCTCGTGAGTCGACTCAATCTTGTGTTTCTCCAGAACGTCATCTTTACGTTGGGCACCTTCTGGTTTCTGTTCTTTTGCTTGTACGTCATCTTGACTAGCTTCGATTAGGCGCACGACTGATTTCATTTCTTAATAGCTTCGACGCGACATATCTGTACGACTACAGTTTCATCCTCTTCTACAATCTGGTCTTCACCTCCCTTCCCATAATCGCTCTTGGTGGTAAGTAGTTCGATTGCCTTGACTTTTTGTCATCCTGAACCTCCAAACCCTTTTTAGCCTTTGATCAGGACGTCAATGCGAAAGCGGCCTTGGCTTTCCCTGAGCTCTACGTGCGAGGCATTCGTGGTCTAGAATATACTCGCATCGGGTTTTGGTCGTACATGCTTGACGGTCTATACCAGTCCATCGTCGTTTTCTTCATACCCTATCTCACCTGGTCACTGGGTCTCGCGACGTCCTGGAATGGCAAGGGTATCGATTCTCTGGCTGACTTTGGTACTACCGTTGCGGTCGCTGCGATTTTCGCTGCGAACGCGTACGTGGGGATGAACACTCATTAGTATGTCCATTGACTTGTTCCGGATGATTTGCTAATGTAGACTCTTGCTCTTAGTTGGACGCTGATCATGTGGATCGTTGTCTTCGGATCCTCAGTCGTGATGCTTCTGTGGGTCGTCATCTACTCGTATCTCCCAGCCAACAACTTCTTTTCGTCTACGGGTGCGTTTGTTGAAGAAGTGGGCATCCTGTTCTCCAACATTACTTTTTGGGCCACGGTGGTCTTTTCGGTGATCGTTGCTCTAGGTGAGTGTTTGAATGTAGAGGAGATCGACGATCGCTCAATGCATTTCCATTTCCACGTCGACAGCGCCCCGCTTTTTGTACAAGTACGCCTCTTCGGCGTATGCGCCACTCGACAAGGAGATCGTCCGGGAGATGTGGGTGAGCGGTGACTTGAAGGACCGTTTGGGGATTCGGCACCGGAAAGCGTCCAAGAACAACACGAGCATGTATGACTTGGAGACCGCACCCATGTTTCGCGATCCTCACGCTCGTTCTGCTTCCGAGGTCAATCTATCGGACCACGCGTACGAGCCAATGGGTATGGGCCACCGGGAGAATGAGAATGAGAAGGGCAACTTGTCAGGTGACACCACATCTTCACCTCTGTCGCGCCCCCCTTCGCGGCCGCTGATACACGTGGAGTCTCCCGAGAACGAGACTGAGATGGTAGCGGTGCAAGGGCAACAACGCCTTGGTGGCTCATCTCCACAAGGCTCGTATTATTCGCCGACTGACATTCCGGTACCATCTCCGGTGCCACCGTCGTCGTACCGACATACGGACGGGGAAGTGAAGGAGAAGGAGTGGTCGACGGTTTCCCCTCCATTGCCGTCGTCGTCACCGATACCCATGACCCCACCGACGATAGAGTACCCTCCCGAGTCGTACGAAATGCAAGTTCGACAGAGCATGCAGTCGTGGTCAGGTGCACGGGCCATATGACCCGTTCGTCTGTTGGAGGTTTTGGGTGTATCATGGACGTGCTAGGGAATGTTTTGGGAGGGATGGATCTGAAACCCGTTGTTGTACTTGCTTCATCCAATTGTCGCTTTTTTCCGCTTTTTCCTCACTCTTTCCTCCCTTTCCTCCTCGTCCGTTTCATCGGAGCGATTGGTTCCGAACCCCCGAGTATGATATTATACTATATCCCTATATGCCCTTTTTTTTCTCCCTTTTTCCGAACAGTCGTAAGTTTATGATCTGGATTTTCTTCCTTAGCTATAGCGCAAGCGCTCGACTTAAATGAACGATTGTTAACTAGTAACTACTAAGTAGATATCGACGGATGACAACCTGTTTATTTTGTACTTGTGACTCGGAGATTGATTCGAAGTTGTTTGGACTTCGGGTGCATTCGGGCGCACGCGGGTTGCAAGCTTCTCACACGCATCGCCCTTGGTCTCGAACATCGATAATGCCCAACTTTTCTTCCACATATCCCCGAACCGTACAGCGAAAACATTCCGGACCTCCGCCGGTAGTCACTTCGACTTGACGATGACAACGCCACAGTAATACAATGTTGCGCCCTGCGCAGTGCAACGGGATCCTTAGCCCCGCAGCGGTTTTGATCGTATCTGGCCCCGAGAGGATCGATCTATTTTCTGACTCACGTTGTTTGACGCGGCACAGGCTTGTGGAATCCCGGAGTATCGTTCAACCGCTCGGCCGGGAGCTGAGGCGCTGACTGCCAGTGAGTGTCTTTCCCAGCGCGTGTGTATATGTTCCCCTTCGTTTTTTTACACGCTCCGAGCGGATGGTGTGCGTGAATTCTGAGGGAAAGATAGAGTTGTCGTGCGCATCGTTGATCCTTTGTTTCGTCGTGTGCTACCTTTTCAGATTGGTCGAGCCGCGTCTCGATGTGTGCTTGGAATTTGGATCTTTGTGCGCCATGAAATTGGACGCCAAGAGGCTATTTCTCAGCTTCCCCGTTCTCACTCGTCTGTATCCGATGAAAAGCCTGGCTCTCGTCCTAATCCATTGTTTCGGGCAGATACTTTCATTTCTCTAACTGTCAAGGCTGGGTCTCGTCGTCAACCTCTACTCCGATACCGTTGTCGTCGCCCATAAATAAACGGTCGAACCTCCTCGGAATTGATGGGCCAATGATAGTGCCAGTGGCAATTGACTCACATGAAGAAGAAGGAGAAGAAGCAGGTCTTATCCCTCAGGTCACGAGGTACAGGTTTATTTCGAGGTGGTAATTGACCACCATGAATGGCTACCAGTTCTCGGGTCGTCCGCACTATCCTCGCATTATAATTACCGCACAAGACTCGTTGGATGCGTTCATCACAATTATAGCCTGTGCTCGAGCTGAGGCCTTCTTTTTCGGTATCCCGTCAAACGGCCGACGTCACACTAGACCATTAATGACAAACTCCTTTGGGTGGACTGCACCCAGGTCGGTCTCTATTCCTCCCCCCTCGACACGACACCGCAAATCCATGTATGCGATCAGACAAATGGGTCATCTCAACGGACTCCCAAAGATACATTCTGTGCACGAAATCGGTTGATGACCACTGCCGATCGCACAGGAAGGTAGACGCCGCATCAAGCTTCGTGAGCCTCCTGAGATATAAGCCGTGTATTATAAGATCGATCTCTCCTTTCTGCGTTACTTTTTTTTTCATCCCCGCTTTGCGGTTCGTCTCTCTCCCTCACTCGGGTGGTTCGCTTATCGAGAGCGGCGCGAGATGAGTGGACATGCCATCCCTATGGACAAGGCGGAGCTCTTGTCTGTGATACTGGAGGGGATCTTGTACGGTGAGCTCTATTCATGGCGAACTGGTCAGGCAAAAATACATGACTGATCCGATCCCGTGACTAGGTTTTTCATTGCTGATGTTTGGTGGGACGATCTGGTTATTGGTGTTTCGACGGTCGAGTTCGAGTGACCGAGTGAATGCGAAGATGTTGGCAGCGGCGTGTGCGTTGCTGGTGTTGAGTACGATGGTGTGTATGTTCGCTTTTTGGAATAGGCTTCGGGTCGACTGATCTACCCGGGGATACAGCATCTCGTCGTTCATATAATAAGGGTCATGGAGGGTCTCATAATAAATGGGTCCTCTTTTCCAGGAGGCGTCAATGAGTTTTTCGCAGACACGTCGCAATGGACGTTTGTATGGGGGAACTACATCTACACCGCACAATCGCTTGTAGGAGATGCTGTTGTCGTAAGTTGCTCCTTCTTTGTTCCGGTTGAACATTCGAGGCTAAGTACATTTTAGCTTGATCGCTGTTACACCATATGGCGATCTAAACTTGTTATGATTTTGCCTTTTATCCTATGGTGTGGTACCTTTGGTGCGTATGTACATATGGTGAATGCGATGGTCACCACTGACTCCATTTTCTAAAGTAACTGGCTTCACAGCTGTGCACACCGCGTCGCTAGGTAGTTCAAAGGGAGGCGTGTTTGTTGGGACTCTCTCGAAATGGATTGCATCGTTTTGGGCGATGGCATTATCGACCAATCTGTTGACGACCAGTAAGTAGTCACTCTTTCTTTGAGTGATCACGTCGCGGACTGTTTGTAAATTCGTTTAGCATTATTGGCTTGGCGTATCTGGTATCTCGACCACAAGGCAATCAAACTACGTGGCCACCAAAAATCCCCGTTACGACCCCTCCTTCGTACCATCCTCGATGCAGGATTGATCTACTCTCTTTCTCTCGTTACGGCGTTGGTTTGTTTCCTAACGAAAACCAACGCTCAATATGTGACTCTGGATATGGTGCGTCATCCTCGCTCGTCAAAGCAGGATGCTTTTATCTCTTTCCGCCCATCCTGAATCGCTTCATGGACTTGCAGATCTCTCCCATCATCTCCATCACGTTTTACATGGTCATCGTTCGCGTGAGGGTGCTCCAATGGCCCATCAGTAACGCAACAGAAAACAGTTTCCCGCTCGTCGGACGTCCGTCGTCTTGCGTACGTGTGGCTAGTGTGAGACACGCGGGAATGCAAGTGCAGGTGACGACGATGACGGAGAGCAAGACCGATCGAAATAGTTTACAGTTGTCGAGATATCCGTTGACGCCTATCTCGGATGAATGCGACTCGAGGAGTGACGATAAAGTGAACGACATTCCCTCGTTAGCGCTGTGATGTGTAGAGTGGAAAACATGACTTGGAGCATGCCCGTGTGTTACGTATTGGTGTTATGTTATTTACTTCGTGAGAATTTGGTGACTTGGTCGAGTTCGTCGAACCTCAAGGCCTCACAGATGAAATTGGTGCAATATTGAAGTTACTTCGCGTCGCATGGCTGAAGACTTGCCGATGTGCGCATCAATAAGCATCTGGTTGCGGCAGAACTAACTTGACCATCCGGACAAACCCAATCGGCTTGGCAACCTGGGAAATTCATTATCAAATCGCTTTGAATGCCTCGGTAATGTAATGCTTACAGACATCACGAAATTTGTTTCGATGCTTGAGCAGGCTGTCCGTCTTTCTCCTGACGGCCATCCGAACAAATCAAGTTGGTTCAACAACCTCGGAAAGTCGTCATCGAGTCGCTTTGAATGCTTCGGTGACGTTGCAGATATTACAACACTTTGATATTTGATGAGGCCGTCCGTCATGCTCCTGATGGCCATCCAGACAAGTCAAGCCGGCTTAACAACCTGGGCAAGTCATTCATGACGTGTTTCAAACATTTCCATGACCCTTCAGATCTGTCTGCTGCCATCTTGCATTTTTCAGCTGTTGCACAAGTCTAACTTCGATTCGCTTTCAGGCCGCTTCAACTGGGTTTCGTCTGCGCAAGTTGAAGGAAACTGTCAAGCTCTTTTCATTGCATATACTACCACCCTCAGTCTCTTCCCACTGTTGGCATGGATTGACCTCTCGCTCACGACACATCACTGCCTACTTGTCAACGCAGCTGGTGTAGCACGGAATGCAGCCACAGCCGCGCTGGAAGCTGGTTGTCCCGAGACGGCTGTGGAGTGGTTCGAGCAAGGACGGTTGATTCTCTGGACTCAGATCCTCCAACTTCGTACTACTCAAGTGGACCTTCTTCGCATCACACATCCTGTCATCGCCGAGGAAACTACCAAAACCTAATCATTTTAGAAATCCCAGAATGCATTATGAGATACAGTAGTCTGGTGTATCCTCACTTCAAGGTCGTCTGACTGGTCGACCCTGGAAATCCAGACTCCAGAATCTGTTGCCACAAGTACTGTGAGTGCCGGCCCCAACTTCAAATTGTTTGTGTTTATTGTGAAAACTTACGAAAGATCCAATGCTTTGCCGTACAGTTCATGCAAAGTTGACTTTGAGGCAGTGGGTCCGGGAATGGGAGAAAATAAAGCTCATCAACTAAAAGATCATGTCATGCGGCACAGTGGCACTGCCATTACCATGACACGATTTGGCATCCCCTGAGCAGCTGGACAGATCGATGGCCGCCGCCTCATCAAGTTGCACCATCGAGAGCACGTGTAAAAGCATTTTCATGCCTTACATCGGGCCTTGTCGTTCCTCAATCCTCCGTTTCAACCTAACCAGAGTTTAACCAGGCAAATGGACATCTTCTGGGAAACGAGATTTCTGTGATGATCAGTCGAGATATCAAAATTTCGTCACTCTGACGTTGCCCGTGATGATCGTGTGGTTTATCTACTTATAAGTATCGATCTTGTTTGTTTCTTTGACAGGAAATAAGAAAAAAAATGAGTGTCAAGGTCATCCCCTTCGGCAAGGCGGCGCTCCTCGGAGTGATACTGGAAGCGATCTTCTATGGTAGGGCAAACTGAGGACCCATCGAGGATGTGCTATGCTGATCTATTGTGGAACTAGGTTTCTCATTGTTGATGTTTGGCGGAACAATCTGGGTACTCTTGTTTCGACGGTCCAGTCACCATGTGAACCATAAGATGCTGATGGTCGCATGTCTGCTGCTGATGTTAAGCACGACGGTGAGTATTTCCGTTGTGTTGGATAAGCCACGAATAAAGAATGTTATACGTACACAGCATATCGTGATCCATATTGTATGGGTCATGCAGGGTTTCATATTACACGAAGACTCCTACCCAGGAGGTGCTGATGCTTTTCTTGCCGATGTGGCACAGTTAGTGTACTACTGGAGGGACGCCATATGTATTATGCAGTCGCTAGTAGCAGACGGTGTTGTTGTATGTACTGCTTCTGTCGAGATGAACCGTTTCGCTAATCTCATTGTAGATTTACCGCTGCTACATAGTATGGCGGTCTAAACTCGTCATTATTTTGCCCCTACTCCCTTGGTGTGTCACCGGTGGTAGGTATATTTATTTCTGTTTGAGTCGATGGAATCAATTGACATCTTCGGAGTGGCCGGATTCTGGACCGTGTATATCGAATCGAAAGTATCACAGAACAGTCTTTTGACCGGACCCCTCGAGAAATGGACCACGTCAGTTTGGGTGATGCTGTTGACGACCAATTTGTCGGCGACTGGTGAGTAATCTCACCTAGGACGTAGGAATGACGTTGAAGCTCCTCTTTTATGCCATTAGCATTATTGGCTTGGCGAATCTGGTCCGTCAACCGGGAAACTAGGAAGCTTTGCATCTACGGGAATTCTCAATTGCAATCCATTCTGCGCACCATCATCGATGCTGGCTTGCTTTACTTGCTCAATTTGGTTGTAGGATTTACTTGCTTTTTGAGTAAAACTGAGTGTCAATACGTGACGGAGGGCATGGTCAGTTGGCATAATTAGGACGGTGTGGCTGAAATGATCTCGTTGTTAACATGCAGATTTCACCGATTGTTTCAATCGCATTTTATATGGTCATTGTCCGCGTTGGGGCAGTTCAATCGGGTGTTGATGGGGCAGAGGATGCGTCTCCGCTTCGATGCCCACATTTCACCGGCATCAGCGCGAATTGAAGACTCGGAAAAGAATGCAGGCCCATGTCGTGAGTTTGTCACTCGAGAGCATCCCTAATCATCATAGTCGATACTCACAAATGAACTTGCCGGTTCAACCCTCTCGATGACAAAAGCCAAGAGGACAGGGCCACCGTCCTATCAGAGGTGAGGTTGCTGGCGGCTGCACACTCCACGATCTGCGCTGGCCGACTGCACGACATTTATAGGTGATCGAAATATTTATTTTAAGCGTATCTTTTGTCCAACAGCAGAGTAGGCGCGTGATTGTAGGCGCAGGAGACCTGTCTTCTCAAGTAACAACATACACAAAGAGTATATCACACTTCTCAGGGCCACGTCTGCTTTTCTAACACATATTCATTCACGGCTGACAAAAGGTCAGTGCAGAATGCTCCGATGGCCATTTAAATCTGGAGAAAGTTCAGCCACGAAAATTATTATAGATTCACACGATGAATGATGATCAATTGATAAAAACCCACCGCGTCGAACACTTCTGTGTTGTTGTTCCCTTCTGTGAGTCGATTTACAAGTAAGAAATGGATTCGAGAGTCACCAATTCATCCGAATTCCTGGTAAATTGGCGTTGATTCCTCGTAAATAATAGTCCGCAGACAAGAAGTTACAATGCAAACCTTGTTAAAGCAACGTTCAATATCAATAACAGAGAGGACGATGGTTTGATGCCATCGGTTTAAATCACTGGCGGAAAGTACAGCGCTGCAAAGGGGATGGTGTCTGGTGTCTGGTATGGTAATATCTTAGAGGAACAGTTTATCAATCGGCAGGAACCTGCATCTTCCGTGACAATGGGTAAAAGCTGGTGTGTCGGGTGTTTCCAAGCAAGTTTCTGTCATTTATCACCACACCTGGCGGTCCAAAGCCAAAGGGATTTTCTCACCAGAGAAACTGGCTTGCACCCTGGGCGATATCCCAAAGTTCCGCAGCTATTGGAACATAGTTACTGTAAGTTTACTGTAAGCGTGTAATATTATGGCATGGAGATCAATGCAGAACCACACCCCAGAACTCTTCTCGAGACCATTGCTTCGAAGATATCAGATTCGGACGTGGAGAATACTGGTAGCGCCTTGATAAGATGATGTTATATTTATGGACACGAGCGCCGGTCAAATTCCAATGGTAGTTCATTCAGCGTTCAAAAAAGTTTGTGAAGAACTAGACGAGACGAGTCAATGCATCCATTCCAATCGCAACAAATGTCACCCTGTGATCCTGACAGATTCCAGTCTTCCGTTAGTTACAGCCAATTAGCGTTGCCGCGAAGTGAACTAAAGTGAAGGGAAGTGTTATTTTGGCGCACTTCGATACACTTCTTTGGAATGGAAGTGTGTGAGAAGTGACTTCATCCACTTCCAGAGGTGGAACGAAGTGTTC
>JBBPTK010000990.1:0-10080 GCA_038094135.1 Spongiforma cf. squarepantsii
AAGCCACAGAGCTTTACAGACTCCCACAAACTGGTCTACTTTCCCACAGACTCCCACAGACTCCCACAGACTTCCTAGAGCCACAATCCCACAGAACCCTAGACTCACAGAACCCCCCAGAATTTGGCTGACTGGACAGAGCTGCCCAGACTGGACTAGCCTGGGGGATCTGGGGCTCTGTACAGCCCTGTACAGCTCTGTACAGAACAAAGGGATTCACTGATGGAGGTTCTTTCCAACACGAGTGACGTTGAGCCACATGATGGCATTGTTTTTCGTGTCGACATGTTCAAAAGCGGCTTTGAAATCTTTGACGAAGTCGCTCATGGTTCTGAAGCTAGGAGGGTCTTTCTCTAAGACTTCCGCTCTGCGGTTGTCGGCCCAGCTGAGAGCCGCTCCTTTAGTCATAAAGGATAGGGCGTAGCCGATCTGTTTTGCATCGGTGTCGTACACCTGCTTGTTGATGGTAAGATAGATGTGGACAGCGGCTAGCCAGCTAGTGGATTTGTCATAGGATCCATCAAAGTCTCCGGGAGCGCCAAGGCGAAGTTCAGTGGGTTTCGATGAGGACATGGTGATTGGTGGGGTCGGGGTTCGAGGGGGTAGTTCAAAGATTCGACCGGTTTGGGCGACTGGAGTAGGCGATGGCGGGGTTTGCTGTCTAGATATGGAAGCAGCAGCAGAGAGGTGGTGTGCGAGGTCTAAGGCAGTGAGATCTCCTTCCTCAGTGTCGAGGGGAGTGTCAGGGTCTGAGTCGAAGGAGTCGGGGATTCGAAGGATGGGACCTCTTTCTGTGGAAGAGTCATCCGAGGGTCTAGGGTTTCGAGCGCAGTGAGCACTCCAAGGGGAGCAAGCGGTGGGTCGTTGGGAAGAAATGGTGGGGGGCGCTGTTCGACGACAGGCACGTAGGAGAAGAGCTTAGACCTTTTGTTACACTTGATACTGCCGAGGATCTCACGAAGAGTCACGTCGAGGCAGAACAAGCACCCAGGAAACTGGAAAGCTCAAGTCAGAGGTTCGAGGTTCAAGGACTTACTGTTCGTATGGTGGAACAGGGCACCTCAAGGGACAAAGGGATTCACGGGTGAGCAGAGAGTGGATTCCAGGTGAAAGCCTGGGAGGTCTAAGCTAGGGTACAAGGTCGTTACTGCTGGGGTTTATATACTGAAGGGAGATGAGAACGGGATAGTGGTATCGAGGCTGTGGTACAGCCGAGAGAAGCATGTCAAGATGAAACATCAAAGAAACAGGGCTGTGGCACAGCCGGAAGAAGATCAGAAGATGATACACGAGGAGATGAAACAACGGGGCTGTGGCATAGCCAAAAGAAGATCGGAAGAAATAAGTATAGCCACAAGGAATAAATCGTAACAGTTATTTATGGCATGATGCTCTTTATAGATCTTGATCTTTTCTATTGATTATTGAGGATGTTGGTGGATATCATTTCTTGATTATGTTACAGAAATATTGTGTTTCAGTAACACAGGATTTTTTAAGATTTATTCTGTTGAGGATCTCACTAAGAGTCACATCAAAACAGAATTTGTTTGATTCTTGAGAATATTAGAATTTGATCAAGAAGATGATATGAGGTTGACTTTTGAATTTGATTGGAAATTTGGAAAGTGGTTTTGATGACCAATGTTCCATAATCTCGAGAGAGATTTGATGGTGTAGAGCAATAATCAAAATGACTGATTGTTTCACCAAGAATATTTCCAAGGGTAGATTCAGATGAAGGATTGAGGATTTGTGAATATTATCAAAGAGACTTTTTTAAAGTTGGTCTTTGATGCTATTCATTTGAAGTTGAATGAATCCTGTATAAAGGTAAATCATAACAACTAAAGGAAAATGTAATTCATGATTAAAGCATGAGATTACTGGGTTTGACTTGTATGGATTTTGTTTCTTCATATGGCTGAAGGATCCATGGAAGTCTGTTAATGATTAATATGATTTATCTCTTGAGCCTGTTAGAGAATAATCATATGGTTAAGTTTATTGACTTTCCAAGTCAATATGATAACTGGTATCATATAGAAATTTAATGACTTTCCAAGTCAGAGTGGAGTTTAATGACATCTCTCGGTCATTTTGTATAGTAGAAGTTTTATGATCTTCCACCATTCCGGGTTGGATGAGTGAGTTTATCGATATCTCAGATCAGTTGATGAGTTTACAGACTTCTCGGGTCTATGATGTGGATAAAATCATAATCCACTAATGTGATTGAATCACATGGTTTTAAGACTATAAGGAAGTCTTAAATGTGGTTAAGGAACCACTGGATGTGGGTTTAACGACATCACAGGTCGTTTATGGATGAGTTTAAAGACCTCCCAGGTCTATTGCCTCTAGTGTCAAGTGGTTTGCAGAATAAACCTTTGGATATCGAAGAAGGTGATTTTGTTCTTTATTCTCTTTTCCTCAGACATGGGAAAAGTATCCTGTTCTTCATGTACTTCAACCAAGTATCTGTGAAGAACCTGAAAGGGATCTGTAGAACTTTCAGAGGATGATAAAGATGTTCTTCTTGATATAGTTTCAATAAGTCAATAGTAGCTTGTACATCGTTCAGCAGGATTTCCTCTTGGAGTAATTAATTCTCAAGAAGGTCCTGTTCTGCTTGTGTTTGTCATCTTCCTAATGACTTGACGATCTCTTGATAGATTGTTCAAACTCCAATAATGATCATAATTTTTTGTTAATCTGACGTATCAGATTAAATTATGTCATTAGTATGACTCCTCCTGAATTCGTGTTCATGGATTTTAGAGTCGATTGGATTATCTCTGTTCTTCATCAGAGATGTGTTTGAAATGGTTGGTAATCTGTCAATATATCCTTGCGGACGTCGTAGTGTCCCAGCACCCAGATATGGTTAAGGATATAGATAATGATGAAAGCTGGTTTTGGTAGGATTGCACTTATCCGAACCAGTGTTTGAGTGCACTCTTTATTTTCATCACTTTTATCAAGACACGTCAAAGAATGATCTGACTTTATTGAAAAAGAATCCCTTTATGTGGAATCGAACCATGGAATTGAGGTTTTTGACACTTTTAAAGAGTAGTTTGATATCATCTAGGATGATTCAATAGTCTCTTTAATTTCTGTTCATTTGAAATATTATAGAAAGTATATCTTCTTGGCAGTGAAGAATTTGATATCATTGAGGATCTCACGTAGAGTCACATCAAAATGATTATCAATAAGATTTCTTCAATACTATCGAGGATCTCACAAAGAGTCTCATCGAGATAGTATTAGGTCCCAGTATGTCCCAGAATTCTTGATATTCCTATAGAGCAATAATCAAGTGGACTGATTGATATAAGAGGTACTTCCTTGTTTTTCCTATATTCCTATAGAGCAATAATCAATATGACTGATTGATATAGGAGAATTTCTTCATGATGATTGAATCACCAGAATTTGAAATCTGTGAAACAGAGGGCAAAGATAGTCCTCCTTGATTCGGTCATAGTGAAGAGAGGAAAGGAAGGAATGAAGTGGTGGGTGGTCGTGGGTATCCAGTAAAGGGGTGTGAATCCTGATAGAGGATATTGTTGCCAAAGAGAGAGTATAAAGTCATTTATCAGAGAATGTGGATGAGGCAATTATATATCAAATGACAGTATAATGCCCATTCTCTGTATTTCAAGGGATATCAATGAGATTTGTTGATCAAATAATAGATGGCATATGGATTCGTTAAGTTTGCAGATGCAGGTAATCTTTGTTAGAGGAATTGAATATTGTTTGTTTAGTTTCTGTTCCTCGAATCTATTCAGCAAAGAATAGATGAATGTTTTACTCTTATTTTCCTTGTGGATGGAAGGGTTATATCCGGGATAAAGGTGCTTTATGTCAAGTAAAGCCCTAAATCCTTTGGTGGATAAGTTTATTCCATATGTTCAGAAGGAAATATTTAAAAGAGTAAGTTGAATGGTGAGGAATGTTTAGAAAGTAAACATATTCAAGAAGATTTTGCATGTTGACTTGAATCCGAAGATTTCACGTAGGATGGATTTATCCATTGAGGAGCTCACTAAGAGTCTGATCAAATGGAGTTTATCCAGAGATATGTGTTTCTTCATTGTCTTGTCTATATCGTGATGAATTTAATCATCAAAGGAGAGTGCTTCGATTGTTTGGAATTCTTCTGGAAGATTTGTGGATATGGAGGGAATGTTAACTTGGATAAGAGTAGGAACATTTGAAAAATCCACTGGAGTTTCCATTAGTGTGGGAAGAGATTCTAGTTCTTTCACTTTAATTTGTTTGAATCGTTTAGGGATTTGTTTCTGTTTTCCTTTGGATTTCTTAGACGGTGTCTGTATATCCTGGAAAGAAACAGATTTGGTTTTCTTTGGAGTTTTGAAAGGTATCTCCAAAGAAATTGGTTTCTCTTTCTTCTGAGATAGAAAACCTTTAGGATTAAGTTTGACAATAGGTTTTGTCTGTTTTTCCTTTTTAGGTTTGTAGATCTTGGGAAGAATGAGATTGACTTGATTCAAAGCTTTTTGTGAAAGAGCAGGAAATTCTTCGTAATCTTTGGGAAGATTGTGAAGCATGATATAGGTTTGAAGAGTTAACTTCAAGGAAGACTGATTGGGAGTAATTTGTTCCCTAATCAGAAGAAACTTGTCGCCGATGTAGTTGGCATTTGTGAAATATGCCATGGTATGCTTTATCAAAAGGGCATGAGTATGATCAGTATGGTTAGTAACCATTAATCTCAAAGATAAGAAGAACGATTTGAGTTAACAAATCTTAGTTTCTGGTTCAGTGTAGACTTAATTAAAAGTCTGGTTTTCCCATGTGTTTAGACTTAAGAAGTCTAATATTGATTATCCAATTAAATTGGATTCTCCTCGATATACCATATGATGTAGAGCAATAATCAAGATGACTGATTGTTGCATCATGTAGGTATATATCATATTAAGAATGTTTCTTATTTATGGTATGCTTATTATAAGCATCCATATGGGGTGGAGTAATGTAGTGATAAAATCACTCTAATGTTTTCCAATGAGAATATTCTTTTATGAAAGTTTCTCCTCCTGGAGAAAGTATCTTTTAATGATACTATTGAGGGTCTCACGAAGAGCCGCATCAAAATAGATATCGTTTGTCCAGTTTCAATTCTAGAGATTGATTTGAAGGAGATTTTTTCTTCTTATAAACAAGCGATTGTTTATATTTGGTTTTCCATTTGACAAATCAATATCAGAAAAGGAAGATTTTTCTTCTTTCTATTATCTTGAGGTAGATCTTTTGAAAGTTAATTTGGTAATGTATCAATCTTATTAGTGATGATGGATATTAAGTTGTTTGCACACTTAGTTAATTTTTTATTTTTTGTGCAATTCACAACTTATTTTTTAGAGGTTGAATTACTTCTGTGCGTTATCAGATGAGGATCTCACTTAGAGTCGCATCAAATCTGATTTGCACTAAAGTATATTTGTTTAGTATCCATTTATCAATTAAGATGATCATCATTGGGGAAAGATCTATAATGTTAATTGAGAGTTGACAATGATGAAGTTTTTACCTTTGTGAATCTAGATTGAATTGTTGAGAATCAGAGGTTTGACTTTATCATAATGCAAATTCTTTTGGTAAAGGTGCGACTTGTCTAGAATCGCCCTTTGTAACCAAAAGTCCTTGATTGCAAAATGTAAGTCAAGGAGATCTAGATCATAGGTAATTTTCTTCAAAGAAATCGTCAATTTGTTCAAGACAAGAAAAGTAAGAAAAAGATTTTTTCAAGAAATGAATCAAGAAAAAAAGAGAAGAAGGAAATCAAGAAATTCTAATGAAGAAATTCTATAGTGATGTAACTCAAAGAAGGTTAAGTAGAATTTTTATGTAAACGCCTTTTCCTCAGTCGTAAGGACCTCGGAGATTCTATCCCGAGTGGGACAGAGTCATAAGAGACTGAAGAGGCAAGTTGCTTACATATTTTTTCTAGTTTTCTTCGTTGAGTACGAAGGTCCCTTCGCTGTTTGCGAATATGGGGGTCTCTGGAAGAATGAAAGTCATGACAAAGAGAAGCGTCCAATTGCTCGTTAAAGGTAGCAATGGAAGGAGGAGAGGTAAGTCCATATCGTCCACCAATTGTAGGAGTGAAAACAAAATTAGGAACCTGAGATTTGAAAAATCTCTCCATGTTCCGATGGTTCTTCGCGTCGTTGTAAGGCATTTGTCTTGACTGATATATTTCGAATCCTTGCCAATGTTGGAGACTTGCACCAACGAGTTCTGGATGAGGAGGATCGGGAAGATGGATGCCACCAGATTCAAAGATCGATTTGAGGCTTTCATTTTCGTACATCGAGGTATTGATGTCGAAAGGTAGGCCAGTTTCGATCGAACGAAGTGTTACAAGGTGAGAGAGTCGGTTGGAGTCGGGAATTGACCGGTTCGTGATTTTGTTGGGAGCCTGTTGGTAGATTCCAGGGACCGAAGAGACGATTTCAACCATTCCAGGGTTCATTATTGAAGGGCGCCGGAGTTGAAGTTGAGCGTCGAGGTCTTCTTCCACAGGTGGAAGGTCCATGAGATCAAGGCATTTAAGAATATTACCGTTGTCTTCATAACCGAGAAAGGCTTCCCAGCTGATTTCCTTTTTGTAGACGTTCATCCCGTTAAAGGAGTCGAAGAGTGGTACTTCGGCAGATTGGGGGATGAGGTCGAATATTTCGGGGAAGTTAAGCGAGGAATAGAGGGCCATTGCGAGGTTTGAAGACAAAGGTGAGGAGGTGGAGGACGAGTTAGACGAAAATAAGCGAAAGTTTACGCTTGAGGTGAGGAGATTAGTTTTTCTGGAGGAACTCACGAAGAGTCGTGTCACAGAAGACTAAGGAGGAATGGGAAAGAGGGAGTCCTAGATGAGAGATCCGGAAGAGTAACCAGGAAAGACCAGAGAGGAATCCTAAAGATCTGAAGGAGCTGAGTAGTAGCTCGTATCAGAGAGTTACCAAGTTGGTAAAGCTTTGGGATTTGGGTCTCGAAACTTGATTAGCAGTCTTACTAATTGAATAACTAGTAAGTATTGCAAGACCACTGTGAGGATCTGCAATAGAAAGTACTGCCAGATCAAGAGGGTGGAAATTTCCATGGTTAGTATCGATGTTAAAATTACTGTGAAAGGAGAGGCTCGAAATGAGACTTGGTACAGTGAAATAACACCGTAGAGTGTGAAGAACGAAACAATAAAATAGGTCAAGTACACGATGTACTTTACCGTTTGTTTGTCTACACGGTATTCCAGATGACTATAAGTCATAGGACAATTTCCTAACTTAGGTGACGCAAAGTCACTAGAGAGGAAAGATCCGATCCCAAATGACACGAAGTCAGTAGGGTGGATCGAGCCACTAAGCCAGACAAGGGTAAGTAGTAACCAGGATCTGCACTGACCAGTCAAGGGTATCCTTAAGACAGTCCCAAGACTAGTAAGGCAGGGCTCATAACCTGTAGAAACTCTATATTCTCCTTAAGAGAAACAATTTCTAGCAGAGTCGAAGAAAGGAAGAGGTATAGCTGAGGAACTATACTACTGACCTGGTTGGACTGTTACTTGAAGTGTTGAACAGAAGAGGTTATTTATAGTCTTTGTAAGACTGGTAGGGTAGTCTTGTAGACTTAGAGGTGTGAAGGAACTCGTAAGAGAATTCGTTATTTCGTTATTGTACCAGTCATTCTGACTGGTCTTATATACTAAAGTACATTGTTTGTACTTATGTATGTATGAGTTCTATATAGGGTAAAACCCTATATCCTGGGTGAAGGGATGTAATACCCTAAAACCCGTCTTGGTAATTGATCCTGTGTCCTGGGTCAAGGGTTTAACCTAATAAGGTAAATGGTTAAGGGTTAATGAACCCTATACCCTGAGATGGAAGATAAGAATTAATACTGTCCAATAGGAAAAGTATCTCATGTGAAATATTAGTAAAGGTATTTCAAATATGAGTAATCCTTATCTATGATGTCATATAGAATGATCTAGAATGATGATCTAGACATGGAATGTACTAGAAGATCATGTGACCTGTTATGTGATGTGGTCTAGAGATAAGATGACATAAAGATGTCATATGATCAATCATATAATATGATATGATCATGTGATTAATCATGTGATGTGATATAATCATTATCTCTGATAAGGATGTAGAATATCATAGAAGTTCATAGAACATTCTAGATTATTCTAGTAAATCATGTGATAAATCATGTGATTTAGGATGAAGATGAAATCTTCAAAATATGAATATGAATAGCGTATAAGTGGTCATATGGATTAGAAAATAGAAGTGACCATTATACTGAATATGGATATTGAAAATATCTCATATTCTCAACAGTCTTTGCAGGACCTACGCTAATGATTTGCTCTTTAAAAGTCACTGGAGCATCGTCTGGTTTCGGGAGAAGTGTAACAGAATTCACCTTGAACAAAGGTGACATCGTCGTCGCGACATTAAGAAAGCCAGAAGTACTCCAGAAGCTCTCGGAGAGGTACTTGCATGACAAGCTGTTTGTCCTCAAAGTCGATGTCACTAACCAGGCCGACATCGACCATGCGTTTGCTCGGACCAAGGAGGTGTTCGGTAGACTCGACGTCGTGTTCAACAATGCAGGACTTGCCATCTTCGGGGACGCAGAATCAACGCCCAATGACATCGCCAGAGGGCTGTTCGACATCAACTTTTGGGGTGCAGTCAATGTTAGCCTGGCGGCGATCAAATTCTTTGAGAAGTGAATGAACCGGAACACGGCAGCGTATTGTTGCAAAACAGTTCTATCAACGGATTAGATGCCACGGCGGGCTTCGCCTTCTATGGTGCGAGGTGAGTCTGTGCTATTTACATGCTTGATAAGAAATTGACAAGTTGGACACAGTAAACACGGTGCGTCCGTTCTGCCAAAGAATAACCAGTAACTTACCTTGAAGAGACATGTAGCCTTTGATGGGTTTTCGGAGAGCCTAGCAAACGAACTCCTTTCGAAATGGAACATTAAAGTGGGTGCCTGCGTTTACGTATCTCCTGCTCCTCGTTAAATTCGGAATAGGTATGCATCATACAGGCTGGAGCTTTCGGCACAGATGGAATGTCAAACAGCACGGTTTTGCCGGAGAATCCGGTTTACGACGACAAGGAGTCCGCGCTTGTAGCTTTGCGAAACAGCTGGGGTACTTGGGAGTCCAGTTTTTTGGGAGATCCTAGCAAATTCGCCAAGGCGATCTATGCAGTGGTCGAAGGCGGTAACATTCCGCTATACCTTCCCGTGGGGAAAGATGCGTTGGCGAGAGTGGAAGTGAAGATAAAGTCGCTGGAGAAGAGTGTAGCTGAGGCATCACCTTGGTCCTCGGACCTGTTGCGAGATGGCGCTGAAGGTTCGGTGGCTTAGTTTACTGTAACGGCTCTGATCAAGTTGCGTAAGTAGTGTAATAGAGAACATACAATAGCTACGAAATAATTTGTTGTCTTTGTCACACGAAATTTGCTTGATATCCACAACCCCGTTTTCACATTTCCAAGAAACAATGACCGATTCGGGTGCACAACCATTTCCCTGATCCCGCTATGGGTGCATTTTTTATACGGGGAATGGTGACCACTGTTACTTGTACACATCAAGAAACTAGGAGACAAGTTGCTTGGCGGACAGACCATCGACATTGTCACCATCCACGCCCATTCCTTCAATGGTTTCCTGGTTCATTCCATCGGGCATCGAACGACATTGGATTCACGGAGAAGTAAAATGATTCGGGGTCAAAGGAGTCAAAATTGCGATTAGGGAGAACGAGTGCGAGTACTTGTCGCTCTTGCCAACGGATTCGCGTCGGTGAGCCAGCCCAGCAATGTCCCAACCACCGAGAACGCGAACCCGATGGAGCGAACGAAGCGACTCTGCTAGCATGCCGCAATTAAGTTAACGCTTAGTCGGTTTTGGATAACAGCCTACTATATTGGCCTCGATCCCGATTTCCCGTCCGGTGTTTTCGGTCATCGTCGCTCTTCTATTTTTATAATCGGCTGGAACTTG
>JBBPTK010000991.1:0-10080 GCA_038094135.1 Spongiforma cf. squarepantsii
AACGAAAGCTGAGGGAAGGAGTTAAAGGACTACTAAATGAGGGCGTGATGTCAGCTTGATCCAGCCACGGACTGTCTTATCAACGCACATCTTCGTCCTGAATTCTTGTGTCGTCCTAACGTTTTTTTACTTTATTTTGATATCGTGGCTTAACAGTGTCAATTATATTTTATTTTATTGCTTTATTTATACCAGGAGTGGCTGTGATTGCTTACAAATATTTCCTTCCAGCCGCTGCTGGTTTGCGATCTTTGAAAAGTGTCACTGCCACTCGGAGATGACCGCTGTCTGTGTGAAACATTACGTGACGATTGCATGACTCGAATTCGGACTAATGGCACATTCTGAGTTGTACAAGCGTACTCAGGTGACCAGCCAGTTTATCACGGCCTCACAGACAACGTTGGCAAATTTGACTCCCCCTGTGCCTTATTGTTCGTTTTGGATACAGTACAATTAGAACCTGACCAAAGCTAGGATTGAATGAAACACTGACCAGGCTATATGAGGTAAAGGCAACGTTATCAAGCGAGTCTTGACTCAGCATCCCCCATCTCGTCGCCATGCTATATATAAAATTATAAATGAATACGAGCTTCCACATGCAGGGTCCCGACGCCTCTGACCTTTTCTTTCCATCTCATTGCAAAGGATGGCCCTTTCTGGGGCATCGAGTCAGTGGAGTGCGCTTCTCATAGGCATGTCCATTCACGGTCTCTCGATCTTACCGCGAAGTAACTTCACGCCAAATCAGTTTGTACATTGGTAATCATGTCCGTATCAGCTGTTTTGTTGCATGATGAACCTTCATGTCTGCAATGTCGTCGACAGGTTGACGGGCTTGACGTTGGGCCAAGGGTTCGCTTATATTCGATGGTTTCCTGAAGAGCATCGATCACTAAAAATGGTAGTGAGTTTGTATCCGACTTTAGCTGATCCACTCGCTGACTCGGAACAACTCAGGTATTGACCATATTGTGACTGTCTTTCCTTCCTTCACGGCATTATTTGTTAAATCAGTGAACCAATGCCTAGAGTCATCGATCTTTTTCAATCAACATTGATGATCGGAGTGGTATGGGCGCAATTCATATCTTGCCGTCCAAATTTATTACCTTCTTGCGCAACCTCGAATTTCTGGTGTGTCTCATTCTCATACCTGATAATATGATTCAAGAGCTGGAACGTATGTATGATGCAGGGGATCTCAGGTAAGAAAGCTGCTATTGCCACAATTCATTATTTAAATTCTTGTTTGTGGCAGGTAACCCTCCCCATGGCGGTATGGCACACTACTAGTCATTCAGAAGTGATATTCACATGTCATTCAAAGATGTTCCCGCCATTTGGCGTACAAATGTGCTCTTCTCAGTGTCTATTGTGCACCGATCATGCGTAACTCATGGATATGTACAGGTTTTACTGTTACAGAGTCTGGATAGGTTGGTCTGTGTAATCATCTTCGCATGTTTATCTCACTGTGCTTCTTTTTAGTCAGTGGCAGAAACCGGTTAGTCACCTGTTCGGTGGTACGTGCTAGTTTCCTTTTGTTCTGGTTTCCTACAATAATAATATCTAGGCCGTGCTCGCTGTGGCTCAACTGGGTGCGTCTTTTATTCCTCACCATGGTGTTTTACATGTTACATACCACTCCAATAGTGCTCGGAACAAGTAAGTTGCACTCATCTCAATGTTTTTTTTTTTTTTTTTTTTTTTTTTTTGAATCCATTTATGTCCATTGGGGTGATAGTACCCTATGTAGGACATAACATAAACTACGTAGGAAAGGGCTCCGGAGCCCTGCCGCATCCCCGACTCCGTGAATGCCCCAATGGCAGGCTGTAAGGCCATCCATTGGTCCTGTCGTTCCCGCCGACAGTTTTAGTCACGCGAGTCCCGAATCAGCGGCCCTCGTTTTCTGAGTTCTAGTAGGGGTCCGTCTGATTTGTCTATTGATAACATGAACCCGAGTCGCCCGAGGGCGACCGAGAAAGTGGACGGAATGGGGGGTGCAGCTAAGAAATTTAAGTGGTAGCGGAGGGGGAGAGAGCAAACTAGTCTTGCGCGTTGAGGACGGTTAATCGTTGGGGAGGTGTGGGGTAGGGTTGGGTCGGTTTGGTTAACGCGTTGGACTAGTTTATCTTTCCTGGCTCCGTGCTGACTGATCTCCCCTGGCGTCGCATTGGCGAGCGCCTTCCCGGCCTTGAGGTAGGGTTTGAGGTTTTGAGGCCTTTGTGGTGGTGGTCCTTTCTGTGGGCGTTTGGTCTGGTAGTCAGTCTGTCGGGTAAGAATTATCGGCGACGGCGAAACGACACATCACCCAGGGTTTGTTTGAATCGGCCTGTGGCGTGAACGTAATTGAGGAGAGCGGCTGTTGCTGATGGGTCCGATAGGAGATATGGGATGTCGAGTGATCGTTTGCGTAATTTTCTACTTAGTACGGCACGTTCGCGTTGGTATAGTGGGCATGTTAGAAGGTAATGTTTGATGTCCTCGCGTGTGGTTGGGCAGCCTGCGCAAAATGGTGAGTCAGCTCTTTTTATTCGATGCAGGTAGGAGTTGAGCGGGCAGTGTTTGGTGCGTAACCAGGTAAGTATTGTTGTTTGTCGTTTGGTGAGGGGGGAGGCGAGCTGTAGAAATGAGCCGGTGAGCATTTTGGGGTCGATGCGGTTCATGTGTGGGTAGCGTGGGGACTTAGACCATGAGCGTTGCCAGCGTTCTTTTGTGGTTGCTTTTTGATGGCGTAGCAATGCAGGAATGCTGAGGGGGAGGTGGCCGTTTTTCAGGTATGAGGGTAAACGTTGGGGTGCGCTGTTTGATGTTGGGTCCGAGGCTGAGGTTTTGGCTTCTTTGTCGGCGATCTCATTCCCAACTATGTCGCGGTGTCCTGCTACCCAGTGAACTGTGATGTCTTCTTTGGTCAGATTGTGTTTTTTCCTCGCTTTGTGTATGAGTCTGTGAAAGTGATCTATCAGGTAGTGGCCCGGTTTGGTCTTAGGTACATCACCGGATTGGATTGCTGCTTGGTTGTCGATGAAGATGTGAATGGGGCGTTCTGGGTCGCGTTCTAGAAGTAGGAGGCGTGCTGCTAGGGTTAGTCCTACTGCCTCGCTTTCGTAAACGGTGTGTTCCTTGTCGGTGCCTAAGTGGTATCGCATCTTTTTGGGGCGGCGTTGGCTGTTGTTGATGAGTATGGCGGCTGACCCGATCTTTCCGTCTGTCCCCGAGCCGTCACTGTAGATTCTTGTTCCGTTCCTTGCTTGGTTGTGCTCAGCGATTGATTTGTTTTTATCTGTGGGTATACGGGTCAGATAAGGGTTCGAATTTGAGAGGGACTTGCGAGCTGGGACAATCGTTTCTATTTTGTCCGGGTTGATTTGGAAGCTGGCGGTTAGGTTGTGTAGGGATGATCTGTGATGCTTTACTTGATATTTCGCTGCTCTTCGAATGAGGTGGTGGAGTGGGTGCGTCTGGGGGAGGGCGGCTAGGCGGACAGCTGCTCGGTGGCATAGGTCTTGGGCTCTTTGGTCGATAGGGAGGAGTTTGGCGTGTGCCTCTAGGGAGTCGGTGGGGGCGGACCGGAGAGCGCCCGTTATTGAGGTGGCTGCCAGGCGTTGTACTTTTCCTAGTCGTCGAGCAGTGCCTATGGAGCCTCGGTTAGTTTCGTCTGATTCACATGTATAGACTGGGTGGAACCAGAGATCTAGTGCGTATAGCATCTTGGGTAAGGCAACGGAGGTATAGAGTTGGCGGGCGAGGGCTATGGGGACGCCCATTGACGATTTGGCGATGCGACGTAGTTGCATTACGTATGCAGTGCCTCTGCCTATTGCGAATGTGATATGTTTGTGCCAACGCAGTCCTTCGTCGATGAGAACGCCGAGGAAGCGATGGGTGTCCGTGTGGCTGATCGTCGTTCCTCTAATTGTTAGTTCCGGTCTTTCTTTTGTTTTGTTACGGGACATGTGCATTAGTGCGAATTTAGATGTTTCGAAACGGGAGTTGTGACTTAGCGACCATGAGAAGCCTCCGTCCGGTCTGTTTAGCATGTCCTGCAGGATCCGGTTGGTTTCGTGAAAGTCTTTGCCGATTGCTAGGAAGGCCGTGTCGTCGACGAAGGCTAGGGTGACTTCCGTTTTGTTGCGCGCGACTTCAACTAGGTCGGAATTGTAGATTATGTATAACACCATTGAGAGTGGATCGCCCTGTCCAATTCCGTTAGTTATCGGTAGCCAATTAGACAGGTACCCATCGAAGGAGAGTTTTGTGCGTCGATTTTGCAACATGCGTTCAGTGAACTTTACTAGGGAGGGTGGTATGCGTTTTTTCCGCATGTTGTGGAGGAGGCGGTCGGTGACTGCGTTAGGGAATGCCCCTTCGATATCTAGAAAGAGGGCAGATACTACTTTTCCGGATCGCCATGCATTTTTAACTGTCGCTTCTAGTAGGTGGAGGGAGTCAATGGTAGATCTTCCCGGACGTCCTCCGAAGTGGGTTCGGGGAAGGAGATCATTTGTTTCTAGAAGGTGGGATATTCGGTCAGCTACTATGGAGGTTAGCAGTTTGCCTATGGTATTGAGTAGTGCGATGGGCCTGTATGCTTTAGTAACCGAGTAGTCAGGTTTACCTGGTTTGCGTAACACGACTGTTGTGAAGTCACGCCAAGGGCTATAGTATGTGTTGAGCAGGAAGACGGCTCTGAAGATTCGGAGGAAGTGGGGTGTTAGTATGTCGGAGCAGCGTTGTAATACTATATTTTTGATTCCGTCTGGTCCGGGTGCTTTCATAGGGCTTAGTTTTTTGATGGCGGATTTGATGGTGTCGACCGTGATGTCTGTGGGGTTGGGTATTGGATCTGGGTAGGGATAGTTAGCGGGTACTGTCGAGTTTGCGGGAGGAGGGGGGAAGAAGGTGGACGCAAGGGCTTGGCTTTTCGCCTCGTTGGATTCCGCTCGGGTTATGGATCCGTCCTGTTGTTTGATATTGAGGGTAGGGACTCTTGAAGGGCTTCCGTCCGTTGGCTCTGCGTTGAGGTATTTGTTCGCTATCCAGATCTCGTCGCTTTGGATATTTTCGAGCCATTCTTGCCAGTGGGCTCTTTTGGTTCTTTTTATAGTCTCTGCGTATTGGTTTCGGTGAGTTCGGTATTCCTCGTGTGTTGGATGGTCGGGGATCCCTCGTAGGTCATGAGATATGGCAGCCAGACGATTGGTTTCCCTTCTCATTTGAGTTAGTTCCGAGTTCCACCATCTTTTGGCGAAGTGCGTGGGCCTGGAAGTAGGGACGTGAGTGTCAATGGTTTCGGTGATAGCAGAGGTTACTCGTTGGGCAGTGGTTTGGAATTCCGCCTCCGTCACTATTGGGTGTCGGGTGTCGATGTGTCGTAGTTTGCCTTTTAGGGTTTCGTTGAATTTTTTCCAGTCGGTCTCGCGGTAGTTGAGGGTGGGGCGAGCTTCTGATGTTGGGACTTGTAGGTTTAGTGTGGTAAGTATTGGGACATGGTCGGTTTTTGGGCCACGACGTGAGGGGTCTGTGAAACAGGAAATTAGTGATTCGGTAGAGTGATCGGTGCAGAAGACGTTGTCCGGGCGTGTCCAGTTCTTCGTGGATAGGGCTTCTAGTGTTGGCATGTTTTTCGGTAGCGTCATGACCATTCCTCTCTCTGCGATTAGCTCTATAAGCGGTTGGGCGAATTCTATGTGTTGGTTGGTTAGTAGGTGAGAGTTACGCTCTTCTTCCCACAGTGGGTGGTGTCGGTTGAAGTCTCCTAGCCAAAGCATATGATCATGAGCGGAAGGCATTATGGTTTGGATATTAGAGGTTAGATACTCCCCGAGTTGATTAAGTGTCCGGTTGTGTCTGCAATCGTTGTATATATTGAATATAGTGCACTTCCCGAACGTTCCGCTGAGTTGAACAGCTACGATATCTGGGCAGTTGATGGGGAGCTGTGTCCAAGAGTTAGTGTTGAGTCTAGTGGATAGTAGGATTACCGCGCGGGATTTTTGAGGGGTTTTGGAGTGCGTTGAGGGGTATAGAGCATGGAATTTGTTGTTGGCTATGGTGAGGTTAAGGAATGTGAAGTGTGGTTCTTGTAGGGCTAATATGTCGAAGTCGTGAGTGAATTTGTCATTTAGTAGCGATCGTTGGGCGGCGTCAGAGGTGTTCAGGTTTTGTTGCCAAATTTTCAATCTAGTGGGCGGCACGTTAGTTTGTGTCATTTGGTTAGTTTAAAGTGGGAGGGGAGCTTGGGAAAGCTCGGTTGGGTCTGTTGTTGAGGTGTTCAGTGCGGTTCGGGGTTGGACGCCGGGGGATGTATGGTTGAGATCGCTGTGAGAGATGGGTGTTGAGCGTGGTCTGGCGGAGTGGTTTCCTAGGATTTGTTTCTTGGGTTTTCGCTGGTCTAGGAGTGGGCTGTGTGTTAGTAGGGAGGGAGACAAGAGTCCAGGGCTCGTCAGTGGGGAAGTATGGCATGGAGTTTTCTGGGTGCTTAGCGTCTAATTCGGCCCTTTTTTCGCGGAGTGTGGGGCAGGAGGTAGAGCTGCAGGCGTGGCCGTCCATGCTGCAATTGACACAGTGGTATTCACTTTCATTGGCTGTGCATTGGTCTGTACGATGATGTTTGCTGCATTTCGCACAAGTGTCGTGTTCGGCTTTGCAGTCACGAGCTATGTGTCCCCATCCTTGGCATTTGACGCATCGGATCGGGTCCCTCCTTTCTTTTTGAGCTTGAAGTTTTTCTTTTCCTATGTACGCTCCTTCTCTGAGGAGGTGGTTGGCGGAGTGGGGATCTGAGAAGGTAAAGATGGCGTGAGCAACTCGCTGGTTGGGGGAGCGGCGAGAGATTTGTTTAATCCACTTAGCAGATATGATTGACTCTTGGCGTAAGTTGTTTTCTTTTTCTATTTCACGTAACCAGTTAGTGTCATCAATTGGAGAGTGAATGGAGAGGAATGGGATCATAATGGAATAGTTACGATCTCTGATTTCGGCTGGGGTGTTGAGTTTCTCTAGGAATTTGGTGCGATGTTCTGGTACTTTGATCCAGTTGGCTGAGTTGGGTGAGTCGAATTCGAGTAGGAGGCCGCCATTTTTGAGGCGGTTGATGGCACGGATTAGGAGGGCTGGGGCTTCATCATCGCTAATATCTTTCAGGATCTGCTGGAGTTCTTCTACTATTGTGGTCGTGGGTTGGCTAGGGGAGTGAAGGGTGTGCCCTCTGGTCGGGTCGATGAGCACCTGGCGTTCACGTAGTGAGGCCTTGCCCAGCGCTGATGCTGGGAGGAGAGGGATGTTAGCAAACGGGGAGGGAGAGGGTTGTGAGCGGACCGCGTCGCTGTAGGATCTGGGTGTGGTTGGTTCTTTTTGTGTCTTTACTGCTTCAACCGCTGAGTCCATGAGGTTCTTGAGTTCTTCTTGTGCGGTGGCTAGTGTCGGGGCGAATTGATTGACTGTGGTTTGAATCTCCGTCAATTCGTTGTGAATGAGGGTGGCAGTTTGAGAAAATTTTTCGGCAGAGGCAGGGAAATCTGCAAGCGGGGAAAAGTCGGTTAACGAGTTGTTCAGGTTTTTTAAGGAGGATACTGTAGAGGCGAGGTTTTCATTGCATGTGAGGAACTTAGCCATATGGGGTGATATGGCCGCAATGACCCCTTCGAAAACCTGCTTGGTGAGGATGTCCTTGACCTGTGTCGTAATGGAATTAGCTATGGTATCTTCGGTGATTTTCTGGAGGAGGAAGGCGACGGCTCTTATTGCTTCTTTGACTGCTAGTGGGGTACCCGGGAGTTGGGTTATGTGGAAAAGGGTGTTGGCTAGGTGGTCGGTCGTGTGGAGATTTCCCTGGATGGTTAGTAATTTCTTTTCTAGATACGACGCACCGCTGTCTGCGTCAACTACCGAGTATGTTCCGGTTTTGATTATTTCTTCTGTTGTGCGGGGTTGAGAGGCGGTAATTGTGGAGCTTCGGGTGTTCCTTGGTGCCGGTCGAGCCGGTGGTCCCGTGGGGGTGGTTGCCCTCGAGCCGGGGCCGAAGCTTCCGGGAATATTGCCTCCTGTAGGAGACATCTAGGTGGGGATTGTGGGGCGTAGGGTGGGTTTGGAGAGGGTTTAGACTGGTGTGGTTGCCTCTGTCTGCTAAAATTTTTCGGGGTCCTCGTAGGGGTGCCACGTAGTAGCGGACTAAGAAGCTTTTTCAATCTCAATGTTGACCGTTAGATACTCAAGCCATTGATCCCTGAAAGTGGCCGTTGTTCAATTTGTAACGTACGTCTACACATCTACCTTGACATTTTTGTTCAAACCATTTATCTCTCTGCATCGCTAGTCAAAAAGTCCCGGTCCCCTCAGCAGTACGTATCAACCAGAAATTACGGACAATTTGATCATTAGTGAATTTCGTTATAGTATCTCCCGATCTCGTATGGCATCGGTGCTATGTGTGATATTGTCATTACGGTATCCATGGTCTTTTACCTTCGCGAATCCCGTACCGGCGTAAAGAGGTGTGTCATTTACTCGACATAGCCGGTAGACTTCTGTTAAACAACATCCTTCTCCTCAGGTCTGGAAACAGGATGCAGCGCATGATTGTCCTCTTTGTGGAGATGGGCCTATTGACGTGGTAAGAACGGACTTGACGGCGCGTTCAATATATCAGGGGACTAACTTTAGATGTAGTATAACCGCGGTTCTTGCTGCTACTTCTGTGAGTATGGCAGTGATTTTGAATGGTTGAACATTCGACACAGCGTGTGCTCACCTTCACGTCAACTTAGTATTTCATCGAGCATGGTCGTTGGCAAAATACCCTTTCTCCGGTACTTCCGAAACGTGCGTATGTTCTGTCTTTTTTTGCCGAGGTGGGAGTACTGATCGGTTGATTTGCCTTTTTGTCGTGTACATGTTCATTTCGTGTGACGTTCCAGTGTACGTCAACTCGATGCTTGCTGTGTAAGTTCTCGCCCGATCCTTTCCATCCTCTTCTTTCCTTCTCGATGCTAGATCTAAATTCTTTTTTTTGACCCTCGTACAGTTTGAACGCACGCCAAATAATATCTGAAGACAAGAAAACCGATCTTGGTGTCGAGATTACAATACCCACAATCCGAACCAGTCCGGCAAGATGAGCTTGGAGTGTTCACCGAGCCTGAGGTGCAGCAGGCACCTCCGCCAAAGAATGGTAATCCAGGGGTTCCCGCTGCCCTTGCGTGGTTGTCATGGAAAATTATATACCATGTAAAACTGGCGAGCGTCTCCTTGCAACTCGGACCAGGGTTGATTAGGTCCAGGAGACGGAACTATCCAGGATGAGTATCTACTGTAATAGCTGGCGTCTGTGATAGCGCGGTGGTATATATGTGATTGATATGCACGATATGTATATGCAGCATCATGATCATGTACTGCTAGTGAAGCGCTGGCCTTTGACGCTTTCGAAAACATCAATCCGATCCATACCACTGTATCGGTCCCCGAGGTTTTTAGCCACCCCACACTTTTTGGCCTGTTACGACTTGTCACAGAAAAAATTGTGTCGTCACACTACTCAAATTGAAGATGGCAGCTTGGACCTGCTGTTCATAGTCAGGTGATACCTGCTTGAAATGTGCCCGCCCCATCTCGGGAGCACTTAGGCTATCCCACACAGCCAGTGTAGGTTGTGTACTCGGCCAGAGTCGTGGTGCCACAGACGCGTTGAAGTTTATACTCCACTTCGGCAGCACTCGGCACGTCCGTCACTGTCGTGATTTCTTCAGAGGCCATTGTCACTCTGTTTTTTCCATCTTGATGAATGCAGCATCGTCAGATTGTCTCCATTCAACTTCGTGCCACCTTTAAGTGTCCTTTCCATGAACTGGGGTTGAAGGGACAGTGAATTGTATAGGGGGACTAGAACCTCGGGGAGCGATAGTATGCAGCCCAGGGGTTCATTTTATTCAGGACTGAATTCGATCACAAAGCTTGCTTTTCTATTCATGCTTGGGGATGGGCGATTATGTAAAAAATATACAGAGTATCATGGTTCATCTCTAATGAACTCCTTGCACAACATTTTGGAAAGAACAACGAAACACGAAG
>JBBPTK010000992.1:0-10077 GCA_038094135.1 Spongiforma cf. squarepantsii
GAGCCGTTCAAAGCAACGAAATAACGAGGAACCCAGATTGTTGAGCCTCCTTGGTTTGTCTGGATGGCCGTCAGGAGTAAGACGGACGGCCTCCTCTTGAGTCGAAACCGATTTCGTGATGTCCGCAACGTCACCGAGCCGTTCAAAGCGACTCAATAATGAGTTTCCCAGATTGTTGAGCAAACTTGGTTTGTCTGGATGGCTGTCAGGAGTAAGACGGACGGCCTCCTCTTGAGTCGAAACCGATTTCATGATGTCCGCGACGTCACCGAGCCGTTCAAAGCGACGAAATAACGAGGAGCCCAGATTGTTGAGCAAATCTGGTTTGTCTGGATGGCCGTCAGGAGTAAGACGGACGGCCTCCTCCTGAGTCGAAACCGATTTCATGATGTCCGCGACGTCACCGAGCCGTTCAAACCGACTACACAAGGAGACACCAAGAGCGACCAAGTATCCCGGCTTGTCGGCATCACCGTTGGGAACAAGTAGCACCGCTTCATCTAGTACCGAAATAGACTCCTCGATGTCGACCAAGTCCCCGTGCTCTCCAAACCGACTCCACAATAGCATTCCTAGTTGAGCTAGAAGTTTGGGGTGCTGCGGATCCCAATGCGAGGTTGTGCGTAACATAGCCCGTATCCTGTCTATGACATGGACAGCATCCACGCTGTCTGACATTGCCGACTCTTTCGCATGCAACGGCACACAGATATTGGTCATCTGTAGCCCAAGTCGCCCCGCTTGGTGTGTATAGCTGGCTGCCGGCGCGAGCTCCATTACCCTACCTAGTAAATCCGTCGCTTCCATCTTGTCCATCTCGTCACCTCTCCTTTGGAAGCGCGCTAAAAGAGCGATACCGAGTTCGAGTATAGTCGTAGTATGGTCTGGGTGACTAGGAGCGCGAAGACGCAGCGCATCTCGATACAAGGCGATGGGTACATCCAGATCAAGATAGCAGTTGTGAGCTTGACAGTGGATAAACTTTGCGTTTGCCAAATTAAATAGCGCGGCAGAGCGTTTGGGGTCATCCATGGGGTAGTTATCGAGAACTTGTTCGAAGCACCGGATAGCCTTGTCGAGATGACTTTGATCCCGCTGATCCCGGCGGTAGCACAAAAGAGCATCATGTCCTTCATACGTGAGCTCTTCCGTCTCACTCTTTACGACCGGTGCGGGCAACTATCATTGTGTTGTTACGACAAGCGTGTGTGACATTAACCGCCTGCTCACCTCAACCCTAGTGTTGCAGTCATTCCCTTCGCAGTTACGTTGTTCCGCAAGAATCCTCAGCGACAGACAGGATGATACGAATTCATCTTTGGAATCGAGAAACCTGATGGCTAGAATAACGCGTGAGACAGTAAGCATAGTGGTGAATGGGATGACTGACGCTGGAGACGCTCATTGCGATCAAGTATCTCTTGTACAGAAATCTTGAATCGCCTGAGTAGTTCACCACGACCGAGCCTCGGACCTTGCTCGAAGGATGCATAAACCTGGAACGAAATCACAGATGACCGCGTCGTTGGCCTGGAACCCCATTTAGCCGAGGTAGAGGGAAACGGAAAAGATGGAGACGGACAAAAGGATCTCATCGTCCCACTCTGCAATATCCCTGCCTATAGATATGGTCTTGTTTGATGTTTCGACGCACATTCCATCGAATTCTACAACAACGTAGAATCCTGCTGGGAGTCGACGGAGTCCGCATGCAAGATCTGTAGCGTGCATGTCTGTACGAGTGTCAATAATCTGTCCGCACTAGCAAGAACAGTTGCATACGAGTTATAAAGATGTGCTCGCATTTTGTCGAATGAACTTCAGGAATCTCTTCTCGCGATTGCTTGAGTGGTACGCTAGTGGAAGTGGAGGGAGAATACTTATTCCTTAGATTGAAGATGAAGGCGCAAATATGCCATAAAAATGCGGCTAGGATGATAGTGCAACAACTGATGAACGTAGTAATCATTAGTAGAGAGCGGAGGGGATAGATCTATGAGCTGAGACGGTCGGATACTAGTGGAGAGAGCCGGACCTGTCTCGCATTTATAGGACAGAATGCTGTCACCTCATGGAAAGCCCTGCCATTATCCATGCGACACGAAGTTTGCACGAGTACGCAGTGCCTTGGACGAGCAATTCGGGTGCTTCCGACACGCCTCCGAGATCCACGTCGCACCCTTTGCCATCCAGTGTTTACTGTGTCTCAGGATCGGAACACACAGGATCACCTTCTGTACACCGGTTTTTTGGAGCTCATTGTCCACCCAAGTCATGCAAAAATTAACAGACTGTGAGAATGGACTCAGCACAGGTGGGACTGTGGCGCATTGCTGTAGTCCTTTCTCTTTCTATTACGACCTTCATCACTGCCTCGCCCGAGATTCGACAGACTCTCATTCATGTCGTTCATTCTTCGTAGATTCGCCTCCTCCGCCACTGCAGCAACAGCGTCTTCTGCTACCCAGTGCGTCTGATGATCTTCTCGGGGGAACGCGTTGCTGAACTGAACCCCAGGAACTCGCCTAGCTTGATATTCGGTGCTTCCCCTCAGACTCGTTACAGTTTGATATCTCAGTAGCATCGAAACCGGCCGGTCGGATCGTGATGACACGGTCCCACTCACGGCGCGCAACTTCTGCGAGCTGGCCGTACGCACGGAGAAGGGCGATTACAAGGGCTGCAAGTTCTGCCGAAATACACCTCAGGTTCGTCTTTGCATGTCCTTTCGACGCTCTTCCAATTGCTGACCTGTATATTCAAGGCAGCGACCTTACTCGATACAACGGCACGGGGGGGCCTATCGATCTATAGCGAGCGTTTCAAGGGTGGGTGATTCTCGTTCTCGCTGGACTTAAATCTTACTTGTGCATAGATGAAAACTTTGTGCAGAACACGACAAACCAGGTCTCTTCTCGATGGTTAATGTTGGTTCGAACACGAATGGTTCTCTGGTGGGCCCACATTTCTCTCTTCTAGTTTGACCCCACGAAGACTGATGACCATTCGCGCAGTTCTTTATCCCAACGACTGTCACTTGGCCTCGATAGTAAACATGTCATGTTTGGCGAGGTCATCGAGGGCATGGGCGTCGTCTGTGCAGTCAAGTCCAGAGGTTGGAGGACCGGAATGTCTGTCGCTTCACGTTAAGCGGATATAAGCCAGGAATATCAGGCCAATGATGGAGGGGATGATACCCATGGAGTCGGCTACTTTCGGGCCCTATAGTATGCATGTCAGATGGCCACAATGGATCTGGCCAATAATAACAGAACTTTGTGGCAAAGTTTGAACGTTGTACTTACCCGTGGGAATCAAACCCTCTTCACTACTCCACGATGGGCAGAAACAGTAAGCACACGGATCTCGCTCGTCTCTTTCTCTCACTTACCCTAATCAGAATCTCGCAAGTCCGCCGTCCCACACAAACCCAGTGCGTCGTCTCTCGACATCTGTCCCACAACGCCACCCAAGCCCGTTGTTACCCACTAGAGTTGAAGAAAGATCCCGGTGTCCCCAAACTTCCCGATCTCAAAGTTCGAAATGCAGAGAAACAGAAGGCGCGTTCGGCAAGTCTATCCCTTGGATGTCTTTGACCCGTGATTTTGAGATTCTGTTCTAGCCCCCCTCACGCATAGATCCGGATGCGACGATGGCATCTGAGCCTACCCTGTCCTCACTAGCTATGTTGGCCTCCACGCTCGAGCAAGCACAACCACCCGATGACTTCACAGACAACAACTTTTTATCGCCCGTTCAGAAAACCAAGGAACAAATGCGCCGACACCACGTCCGCGCACTGCACAAGGTCATCGATGAAAGCGACATCATCATTCTCGTGCTTGACGCTCGTGATCCAGAAGGATGCCGGAGTCGACTCGTCGAAGAGGAAGTACGGAGACGAGAGAGCGAGGGAAAGAAACTCGTGTTCGTTCTGAACAAGATAGGTCCGTATGCGATTGAGTTGCATCGTACCTCCTCTGTTGGATAATTTAACTTTAGATCTCGTTCCGAGGGAGAACGCACAGCAGTGGTTGCGTTACCTTCGACATTACACGCCCGCGCTTCCCTTCCGTTCAGCCTCGGCCAACCAACGATCGAATCTATCCAGTGCCACAGCACCGGCACTACTTCGACTTTTGAAAGCTTTCAAGCCGAGTACAGCCCAGAGCGTGACGGTTGGCGTGGTCGGGTTTCCGAATGTAGGAAAGAGCAGTCTGATCAATTCTCTCAAAAGATCCAAGGTTTGGATACCTCATTTACTCCCTTCTATCGATATTCACTTGCGTGGTTATTTATAGGCGTGCGCAGTCGCAGCACAACCTGGTCATACCAAGGACTTACAAACGGTCCAACTAGAGCGTGGTCTCAAGATCATCGACTCTCCGGGCGTCGTGTTTGACGAAAACGACGACGACGACGCGATCAGTCAACGGCAAAAGGGCAGTATATTACTCCGCAACGTGGTCAAGGTTGAGGACATTGAAGATCCGATCGCTGTCGGTGAGTTTAGATGCTCGTACATCACGCCTTGTATATTGATGTCCTTTTCCCAGTGGAAGAAATCCTTTTGCGAACTGAACACGAGACCTTGCAAAAGATTTACGGGCTTCCTGAGTTTTCGAACACGCTCGAGTTTTTGTCCATGCTGGCGCTGAGCAGCGGTAGGCTTCTCAAAGTCCGTGTTCTGCTCTTCCCACCTCCTCCGGCTTGAAAACGCTGACGGACACCGCATATATGCAGGGTGGTACCCCAGACGTACTCTCCGCCGCACGACAAGTACTAGCGGATTGGAACCACCAAAAGATTCCCTACTTCTCACTCCCACCCACGATCCACCCTTCGATGATTCCAAGCACGTCGTCCTCCATGGGCGGGATCATCGCACCTGGTGCCGAGACGGTCGGCCAAGCGCAGATCGTCACCGAGTTTTCCAAACCGTTTGAACTGGCGGGCTTATTTGGTGCTGCGGACGCCGGTGCGTTTGATGATGCGCCCATGGGCGACGATACGGGAGAACACGAGGGAGAGATGATGACAGACGAGCTACCTGTGCGACTACCCGTCAAACGATCACACTCACCAGGCGGCAGTATGGACGCGGGCGATCGTCTCGCGTCGGAGAGTGCTCGACGGACTGGATCGTCGCAGACGGTACCCCCGCCGAAACGACAACGCAGGGCAAAGGATCTCTCGGCGTATGAAATGGCTGCTGCAGAGAGCCAGAGAAATCATCCGTTGCGTCGGAAGACACTGAAGCAGGAAGCCAAGAGAGCGAGACGGGCTGCGACACGGTCGCGCCGGCACTCTCAGGGTATGGAGGTGGAAGTGGAGCCTGAGGAGTTGCAGAATACGTTCATGACGGGGATAGAACGTTGACATCGAATATTAAAACGATTTGTTTCATCCTTTTACATAAATTGGTGTCCGAGGAAGCGCTATAGACCGCCCAGCCATCCATCCAACAATATCTTGTGACTGCATTACGGCTCGGAGACACCAGTGATATCGAGGCGTCCGTGCTGAAGCTGGAAGAGGCACTCCTGACAGCTATCCATACAGACCAAGTTTGCTTCATAATTTAGCAAGCTCATTAGCTTGTCGATTTGAACGTCTTGCCGAAACCTCACGACGACAATGCAGACAAACAAGGACGGCTTAGCAGCCTGGGGACCTCTTTATCGAGTCGCTTTGAGCGCCTCTGCGGGCTTGCAGACGTCGAGCCATCCGCATTGCTCGCCGCTTAAGGTATTATTTCGATTATGTAATTGACAGATTGTGTCTATGTGCACCGCCACCAATATTCAATTCATTTCCCGATCCCTCCGAACCGATTTTTTTCCTCGCTCCAAAGTCCAGCATCGACTCCAAATTTCCCAGAAAACGTCTTTACTCATCGGTGTTCCGACTGGGACGTGATCAAAAATATATACCATGGCTTCGTGGTACGTGTTCCTTCCCGAGGCCCCTATAGATTGGTCACCTGTTCGTTGCAAGGATCGATGTCTGTTCGCTCGTCATGGTATGTCCTGCGGACGTTCGACGAAAAGGAACTGATGATCATGTTCATATCCCCGGCCGAACTTGAATCTGTACGCCTCAGACGACGCTCTTCTTCGTTGGCGTCATTGTCGGCGTCGCCTATGCTGCCAAATATGTGACTGCCTGCATCGAATCAACGAAAGAATCGTAAGGCCGACCGTTTTTATTTCTAAAGCGGTTGTACTTGATGATGTCCCTTTCCGCCGTTTGTACCACATACGTGTGTGCCTATGTGCAGACTCGAACACAAGGGCATCACCCTCTCTCGCGGCGGTGTCTCGCTCAAGACGAATAGTCGATTCAACAGAGAAGACTATTGCGATGCTACTCAGAGGTGAGTGTTCTTGGCGATGGGCCATGTTCCTCGTTTTCTCTCTTCGTTTCCCTCTGTCTTTGCCTCCTCCGCGTGGATACCACTCTGGCCTTTGACCCGTTCGTCCCTCACGTTCTACTGTCTCCTTGCGTCGTTATGTTCCTTACTGACGCATGGCATGACAGAGGGTTGGTCAAGGCGCTCGGCGCAGTCACTGTCGGACCGGAATCGCACAAACAAGCATTTCTGCGAGAATCGCGGATAGCGACCGTTGATGACGACGCCAAGCATTACACGGTATTTGGGATGTCACTGCGCCAGTTGTATAGTGGCGGTGAACGTGCGACCGAGGATGATGATTCGAACAAAGATCAGTGACAGATAAGTCGCATCTCCGATATTGTGGTGGAGTCTGGGGCTGTGGACAAAAAAGGTTTGAAGCACATGTGTATTCATGATGACTTAGTCTCGACCTGACTGACATTTCTGGTTCCACATTTTGCATGTTATGAATCCCTTCATAACACGAGTGTCCTGTAATTTACTGCAGCCCATCCTTGTAACTGCAGAGTAAATGACATAACTAGTGATCAACATGGATAGAAGATAATGCCCCTGACTTTTGCAGATTCTGAACAGCTTGATGCAGCACTTATGCAGCCTCAGTAACATCCGGATTCTGGAGTCTTATGGCTACCCTGAAACATGTAATTACATACATCCTGGTTGCCCTGTCATTATCAACCATATTGTGGTGATGACACCATCACAACTAGCAAGAAGATTCCTCTGACAACTCAAGGTAAAGTCCATAGTTTGAACATCCACAGGAAATTTCAGACTTCACAATAAAAGAGGAGATCCTTCACCTTACCCTGGCAACCATGCAAACAAACCAGTGTTACTTGACTCTAGCAACCTGGGGACCTCTTTATTGAGTTGCTTTAAACATCTCAGTGAGCTTGCAGACATCACCTGATCCATTTTGGTCCATGGAGAGTGTACCAAAGTGTAGCAAGAGACTGTAGTAAAAATATCCAGAGTGTAGTACAAAAAAGTGCATCAAAAGTGTACAAAAAGTGTAGTAAATGTAGTGTGTTGACACTTTCAGTACTGTCTGTATACTTTATTTAAACTTCTAGTACATCAAAAAAAATGCCCAAGTCAAAATCCAAAAAGTGTGATTTAGTGGACACTAAAACTCACACCTCTTGCACCTTAAGAGGGCAGATCAGACCAAACAAATGGGACACAACCAATACTTTTGGTAGTCATCTTAAGCTTTCCCTACACTTTTTAATGCAACATGTTTCAGACCACTTTTGTTATTGCATTGATAGTGTTGTCATCAGGATAACTGTTGCCTCTGACTTTAGATGTTTGTCTGCTTTTTTGGTACACTTTTACACTTTCTCAGTACACTTGTCTACACTTTTTGATACACTTTGTCTACTTTTTTTGTACACTTTCTTACTTACACTGCTGTATCCTTTACTGTACTTGTGTACACTCAGCAGCTCAGAGTGAAAAACCATCACTAGTTAGTTCAATGATGTAGCACATATGTACAAAAGTACAAAAGCATGATCACCTACAAAAGTGTAGTAAAAAAGTATACACAGGTGTAGTAAAATAATGTACAACAATGTTATAAGTATGTATATGAAAGTGTAATAAAAAGCATACAAAGTGCATGAAAAGTACAATATTGTGAATGTGTGTCACATAAAGAGTGGAGTAAGAATGCATATGAAAGTGGAGTAAGAATGTATATGAAAGTATGGTGAAAAAAGCATTCAAAAGTAAATTATCAGCATTTGTGAACATAGAGTGTTATTTCTTGAATACTTATGTACTTGGCCCGCGGTGGCCACCGTGGTGATGCGAGGTGACCCGTTCCCACGCCCTCGACTCGTGGGGGCGAGTTGACCTCGTGCGCGGAAATACATTGATCTCGTGCGCAAACACAACGGAATGAACGAAACGAGCGCAAGACGGCTCGCTTGGCAACGACCTCGAGGACCCCTGGGCCGTGCTCCTGCCCCCTCCCTCCTTCAGATCCGGATCGATGGAGCCCCTAGCGTCACCCCCAAAACCCCCACCCCCACGACTGCCATCATCATCCGTTCCATCCCAAATCCCATCGCACACCCCATCGCACCCACTCGAATGCCATCGCACAAAGAAGAAGACGACGATGACGGGCGACGAGCTGATCCGACCGGGGACCAGTCAGCCACTGTGACCAACGACAACACCACCACACCACCGCTGTCGTGCGCGAGACCGTCGAGGTCCCGTATGAGGCGAACGACCTGTGAGTGCGCACGCATCCCATCCCGTCCCGACTGCGCCGACCACGACGCTGACGTCGCCTCCACCTCCGCACAGCCACGGCAAGCGTCGCGATGGTCCGACGCCAGGAGCGGATGTGGCCGCACTGCGACAGCCGGCGGTTCATCGCCTCGAAGACGAAGATCGAACAGATGTGCTGAGTGCTCCTCAACCCTGTGCTAGGCTTCACGAAGGAGGTGGAGGCGCCTCCTCGCGCTCCCAGCCTTGCGCTCCCCAACCTCGAGCTGTCAACACCTGCCGATCCGGCTCTCCCGTCTCAGACGCGAGGCACGCAGCGGGATGATGATGGTATGTGTGTTTGTCCCCAGCTCCCTGTCGTGCATGCTCCACTCACCTTTTCCTTTCCTTTCCTTTCCTTTCGAGCAGCTGCTAGTCTGTCAGCAGGCGAGGACGAGTTGGTCTGGAGGGGCAGCTTGGCGTTTGATGGGCGATTGAGCCCGATGAGTCTGGACTTGCGTCCAGAGGGTGAGCATGAGCAATCTGCTGAGGTGCATGCACCCAATCCCGTGGAGGTGAATGTCTACGTGATGTTCATCTCTCCCAGTGGGAGTGAGAACAATGCCAATGAGACTCGTGAAACTCGCAATGCATACACAGTTGAGGTCCTGCCGGTCGGATGGCGGATGAACCCCTTGTGTGAGGAGTGGCATGCGAGCACACAGCAGCTGATTGAGCAGCTGGCCATGTGGGACCCTCGACTTGCAGGTAGGCCCACCTTGCATTCATGCCAAGGTTCCCACCTCACAATGCATATCACTGACATGTATTGGAAACCAGATGCTACAGAGGTCTCTTATCCTGACCCACTGCACCCTGAATACACCCGTCGTCTCAAGGCCGCTTCTGCCAAGTCAAGCATCATCACTGCAAGTGCTGATGAGGCAGCAGTGATCATTCCAGCTGGTGGTGAGATCAAGCTCACAGTCTTCCTTCCTGGGACAGCACCATCCATGAGACCAGTCCAACAGCCTGTTGCTGGTGGCAGTGGCCCAAGTCAGCCCTCCATGGCTGCTGTCATGATTGAAGGGGAACCAGCCGAGTCCCTGGTTGTCCAGCAGTTGAGGGAGGAGGCTGAAAAGGAGGATGGCTACTGTGCATTCAGGCAAGGCCAGCATCATGCACAGGTAAATGCTGATGTGGTTGCATCATGGGCTTTTGCAGTCACATTCCAGGAGCATCATTGTGGGAAAGTGTCCCCAGTGCAGCCTCTCGGTCCTGATGGTCACAAGCGCAGAAGACGAATGTCGATCAGGAAGAAGCACATCCAACAGGCACTGGGAGTTGGTGCCACATGGATGTCTGAGGCAGCCCAGGCTGTTGCCCTCTTGCGTATGTATGGTCCAGAGAGTTCCTCACCAAGGCCACAT
>JBBPTK010000993.1:0-10073 GCA_038094135.1 Spongiforma cf. squarepantsii
GGGTACACTACGACGACTTACGGAATTCATATCGCGCCTCGCGTCGAGGGTTCTCAATGCCGCACAAATTTTTCACAGGTTCGACTGGTGGAGGCCGCTTCAGCCTCACCGGCAGAAAACTGCACGTACGTCCCTTTGTTTGCTTTCCGTTTAACTAAACTGGTGTTCTTCAACTAGACCATATCTTCAAGGCGTTGCGATTCATACCTTGTGGTCACCGCACCCCCTTGCATCATTCAGTAGCAAAATCCGAGTACTGTTCGAAATCCTCAGAACCATCGCCATACAAGATATTTTTCCATGCATATAAGCCTTCCACACCATTTCGCAAGACAGCTCCCCCTGCCCCTGATTTCTATGTTGTGGTTGTCGAGTGAGTTATGTCCGATATCTTGCCATGCACCGTACGTTATATTGGTGTTGATTTTGACATACAGCGCACGAACGACATCCGTTCCAACTTTGCAGGAACTGACTGCGCTTTTCGAGATTTTACCTGAAATGCCGCTTCCGCCGCCTCGCAAGCGTGGAAACCAGGCCCATACTAAACAGTCGGGAGATCCACGACCAACCGAAATCCACTCGACAGCTCAAAGGGTGGCACCTCGAGGAGGATCGCCCGGCCAAACAGGTCCACTGGTACAGAGCTGGTCGTGCTCTCTAGGAGCCTTTTTCAGACATCTATTGTCCCTTTTCCCTTCGTTTCGCCCAGTGGCACCACCTCCAGCCAAACCGGCATTCACACCACCAAGGCCAAATCCTTTCCTTGCTCTTAAAACTGGCAAAAAGACTGTCGTGATAGCCGCCGTTGATGCTGGTAACATCAGCTTTTTCAGATTTGGACAAGGTGTCTTTGAGGAATGGCCGATGACTTAGTACATCATGATCCATTAGATGACATTCGATGGAGTACGCTGGAACTTCGCGGAGACTCTTGTGAGCTATCATGCGAATACAGTTTAAAATGGTAAAGATGAGTAACTACCCAAAGATTAGACCACGCGTGTATCGTTCCTTATTCCCTAATCTATAATAATCAAACTAGGGCGAGTGGTTGACAGGGGACTTGCTTCAGGTCGTGAGGAAAGACGTGGACGCAAGACTACCTATGTATAATTGGGCGAGCTGAAGCCACATGTGGTACAGGGGCGCCAGGGCCGAGAGGAAAGGGAGGGACTACGAATGCGCTTGCGCCTCGTCTTAAATTCCCGGCTTCAGGTGGACGATGCGACTGAAAATGGGAGTGGGGCACTGAGACAGGACTACCAATATCAGCATCTCTGCCACAGGTTCAAATTTTTGGCGCCAAACCTGGTCCCATGCCCATTCTCAAGCGGCGTACATCATCCCTTAGTTGATCGATGTGAGCAGCGACAGCTCGCAAATCGGCTTGTCTGTCTTGCACGTCCCTCGCGAGCCAGTCGTTGAGATCATGCATATATCTTGCGAATTCACGTTGCTGATTTGCCGATGTGAGTTGTGCGAGCCGGTGTCCCTACCCATCCATCGAGGCGAGTTGTCGTATCGTTCGAGGGTCATAGAGAGGCTCACTCGCAAGATAGTCACCAGTCTATCGAATCCGGGGAGTTGAACGATAATCTGACGACTGCTTATCAGTCGTCGCGTGGGGGTCCGTCTAGCACGACTCACTGGGCCTGGTGGGAGGGGGACGTATCTTACACCCTGATCCCGAGTTTCTGGTTGTCGGCCGTCCATCGTACCAGACGGTGGCACGATATCCTGAAGAGGACGATAGATCTCAGTCCCACTCGGTTGGAGTCATCAACGCATTGTACCTCGGGCCGGTGCCCGCGAGGAGGACGTCCACCTGGGTTTGGCGGAGTGGAAGCCATGGGAGGGCGAGTTGAGGGATATGGATATGTCCAATCTGGCTACAATTCGATGTCAGATAAGACGACTGACGACACGTATGAAACATGCCCAGATAGGCCCAGGTGGTCGTGACCTTGACATTTTGGTCAATATTCAATATTTAGGGTTGGAGATGTCTTGTCAGCCCTTCGACCAGTCCAGCCTCGTGAAGAGACCAGCATGACCACCGTTAACTTTGCTTAGTAATCTAATCATTCCCTCATACCATGAGTCTCGCGAGTTTTCTGCTTGGATCCACGTCTTCCGGAAAGAACAAGGTCGTAGATGCCGAGCTTGATGCTCTGTTTCATTCCCAGGTTTGTTGCGTTGGGCCTTCCCAGTCGTATCTTCCTGATCACCTCACTCAGGGTACCTCCAACTCAGACGCAGAGAAGAAAAAGAAGAAGCGCAAATCCGACGTGCATGTGGATAAACCCGACAAGAAACGCTCCAAACCCTCGCCACTTGAACCAACCGCGTTACCATCCGGAAAACAAAAGAAAAACGCGGGAAAGCGCGTTAGAATTGTATCAGAACCCGAAATTTTTGATGCAGAGCAACCAGAGAGACCCTCTTTGAATGAGTCTGACTCTGAAAGTTCAGACGAGGACGGAGGTGGCCCATCTACTTTAATTCACGAGACCCTTCGAAAGGACAAGCAGAGCAACTCCACAGAAAAGGCAAAGTATGCACCATCCGACGAAACTAAGGAGAGACGTGACGCACGCACGATATTTGTCGGTAATCTTCCACCCGATGTAGCTATAAAGCGTGTACGTGACATCGGAATTTCACTCACGACCTTGCTCCTGACGCCTTCCGGTAGCCCTTGCAAAAGCAGTTCCATCGTCACATACTCGCTCTTCTCCCAACAGCCAAGATTGAGTCCACCCGCTTCCGTTCCGTCGCATTCCAGACTCCTTTGTCGAAACTTCCAGATGCGAATGATGAAACGAAAAATAACAAGCAACCCCGTCAACATGAACGAGACCGCGCTTCCTCATGGCGTGATGCACACAGTACCGACGCCCCCAAGACAGACGAAAAAAAGTTTCTCACTCCCGGTGAAAAGAAGAAAATCGCGTTTATTAACAAAGACCTTCACCCGGATGCCGATTCTGTGCATGCCTACATTGTTTTCGCCCACCCGCCGCCTCCTCAGTCACGGCCAGCCAACTTGCCTCCTTTACCTCCGGTTATGGATCCCTTCGAAGCCACACGTGTAGCCATCGAAAAATGTAATGGCACAATATTCCTGAATCGCATGCTCCGAGTCGATGCCGTCGTCCAAAAGTCAACAACAGAAAGCACATCGGACAATACACTGCTGAGCTCGGTCATTGGCGACCCGAAACGCACCGTCTTTGTTGGAAACCTCGATTTTGAAAGCAAGGAGGATGATTTAAGGGTCTTCTTTGAAGGCATCGTGAACGCGGAACGAGCTCCTCCTGATTCCAAAAAATCGCAAGACAAACCAAAGAGTTGGGTCACTCGCGTACGCATCATTCGAGACAAGGATACGCAGCTTGGAAAAGGCTTTGCTTTTGTGCAATTCTTGGTTCGTATGTTCTTCGTTGTGATCGGCCCGAGTTGAACTCTCCCAGGACCGGACTTGTGTCGACGAAATCCTTGCAGTCGAACCGGGAAAGCTCAAGTTTGCAAAACGACAGCTACGAGTCTTGAAGTGTAAATCAATACCAGGCAACCCTTCCATCAAAAGTGTTCCTCATGCCAATCCTTCATGGAATTCTAAACCCGCTCCTGTACCTTCTGTTCCGAAAGGGGACCCATCTCTTGGCGAAAAGATCTCCAAGCTGACCAAGGAAGAACGAAAAAGCGTCAAGGTAGCCGACGCTGATCGCGTAGCTCGGAGAATGGCCAAGAAAAAGGCCAGGATAACGCTAGCCAAACAAGGTGTTCCATTGCAACACAAGCACAAAGAAAGAGTGCGCAAGCCGAGTGCTGTCAAGAAGTCTGGCGGCCCCCAAAAAAAGACGAGTAAGGGTAGGGTGAGAAGCGAGAAAAGTATCGCGAAGATGAACACAAAGAAGTAGTTGTGCGATCTAACTCGTGTGCTTCGAAGGTTATTCTGGCATCTGGGAGAGGTACCCGAGCCGAATGACTATTTTGTGTTTGAGAGTTCGTGGCACCTTGGGAGAATGAGTCGAATTTAGTAGTCCATGGGAGACTCGGCTATACATAAACACATTAAATCGACAATGGTGTTGGGAATGTCCTAGCCGCTTTTCTCTGCGCGACCATGAAATTTTTCAGTGGGTCTTGCCTGCTGTCGCTGGCTGTCGTTGGCTATGCCTCGTCGCAGGTGGTTTTATCTGCCTCTGATACCCATGTTCAATATGCCGTGCCATACGACGATGGGCTGTTCACGCCTATTGAGCACCTGAGTGCTCTCTCGACCGACAGTTTCACCACCTTCGGCCACCCATACTTTCCAAACCATAACATCAGGATCAAGAAGTCGGACTTTTGTGACGAAACTGTAAAGTCAGTGGTTCTGTTTTATGACTCAGAGTCTCACTCTCCAACTTGACCTGGCCGCCGACCTACTCACGTGCTGTTCACAGTACTTACACAGGTTACATTGACATTGAAGCTCGGCATCTCTTCTTTTACTTCTTCGAAAGTCGCAATGATCCTGCGACCGACGACGTTATATTCTGGACTAACGGTGGTGAGTGCTCTCCCTCGAAGCAGACGTGCACGGAGCGTAACGCATACTCGACAGGCCCGGGATGCTCTTCCAGTCTGGGTCTCTTTATGGAACTCGGTCCTTGCAGAGCCCTTTCCGGAAACGGGACGACCTTTCATCCCGAATCATGGAACACGAACGCGAACGTCTTCTTTGTCGATCAGCCCATTGGTGTTGGCTTTTCGTACGCCGATTACGGCGAGACCGTGGTATGTAATAGTTTTGATTGATAAAGCGGTTCTCTCAAGTCCTGGCTATCCGACAGAGCACGACCGAAGAAGCTGCCAAAGACATTGCCGCTTTCGTGGCTATCTTCTTCGAGAACTTTAGCCAATTCAAAGGTCGAGCTTTCCACATGGCAGGCGAGTCGTATGGCGTGAGTTCACTGAAGTTCCGTTTTTGTTTTTGAACAACGTCGAGCCATCTGTCTTGTCAGGGCCGTTATATTCCTGTCTTTGCAGCTCATGTGTACGATCAAAATGCGAAGCTGATCGAGGCTGGGTTGACACCTATCAACTTGCAGTCTGTCATGATAGGTATGTTGAGACCATGGGCTGTGGTCTGGGCTGCTTTGACCCATATTGTGGATAGGAAACGGTCTCACTGATTATGTCACTTTGACCCCGTCATACATCGATATGCAGTGTACTGCGGCCTCGGTTTTCCCGATTGCAAGTATCAGGCGAGTCAAATACAGTCTTGTACGAGGTTCACGCTGATGAATGACACAGTTCATGTACGCGGATGAAACAAGCTGTAAGTAGTGTTGTGCTCGTAGAAACGCTACTTGCTGATGCCGGATGTAGTTGCCTCGATGCCAGAAATGGACCCTCGAGTCGTGTATTAACCAGTACGATGCATTGAGTTGCGGTGCCGCTCGTGACTTTTGTGACTCAGAGCTCTCTGATCCATTTTTTGCTTTGGGTACGCCAGAAATGTAGAGCATGAACGCGTTGATCGTCCTAACTAATACTCGCAGGACTGAACCCATATGATATCAGTAAGAAATGTGAAGGAGACCCTGACGACCTCTGTTATCCTGTGATGAAGTAAGCATCGTGTGCTCTGCTCGATGAACTGATCATGACGTGACCGGGTTTCAGACACGTTAAGAACTTCCTTGACCTCCCTTCCACGCGCACGGTGCTCGGCGTGGATCCGTCTATGACCTCAAACTTTAGCTCTTGTAGCGATAGTGTCTTCAATGCATTTAACAACGCGCAGGACGGATACCACCCAACGTATCCTCAGGTTGCGGCACTGCTCGAGCGTGGCGTGCGTGCGCTCATTTATGTTGGAACGTATGACTGGATCTGTAACTGGATCGGCAACGAACGGTGGACGCTCGCTATGCCCTGGACTGGTCAGGAGGCGTTTGTAAGCGAGCCACTGAGGGAATGGAAACTCGATGGACAAGTCGTCGGTAAGACGAGGAGTGCCAACGGGTTGACGTATGCTACCGTCAATGGGGCTGGACACATGGTGGGTTCGACGTCATCCCAGTTGGGATACATATTGCTAACGATGTCTCAAGGTTCCTTACGATAAACCCAAGGAGGCTCTAGCGCTCGTACAGAGGTGGTTGGCAAAGGAGGAGCTTTGACGTCCCATGTCGTTACCTCCCCACATGCCCGAGTAGACTGTGATGCATTAGAACTCGACCGGGCATGCGCACGGGACTAGTTTGAATGGAAGTATGCGTCATCCAGCTGCGTGTCGCTACTTCCCCGCAATGGTGTAATTATGTATGTATCGCTTTTTTATTCTGGCGAACGGTCACGAGGATTCGATGGCGAAACGTGCTGCAAGTGACTATGATACGGGTATGTAAGTAGGTGCGCACTGATTGCCGCCCTATGTCCTACTTTTCACCGAATGAAACTCGGCTCTGCGACGTGATGAGGAGATGTCGGGTCATCACAGCAGACCATATACTGTAAGTATTACGGATGCAAGGCCATGTAAATTATGGAGTGTGAATTCAATCTAAGCAGCTGATCAAGTACCATTGGTAACTTTTCGTCCAAGGCATTTGAATGTGTACCAGGTTTTCACTTCCTGGACATGTTTTCTTCCTGACTCGGTCTGGTACATAAAACATAAGAAACAATGGTCTAGAAATGATGATACCTGGAAGACCGGGAAACGCGAAGTTCGGGCTTTCCATGTTCCGTCCGGACTTGCTCGCGCACTCACGTAAATTTACTCACGGAAAACGGTTCATGCTGATTATTACGAGTAGTGTACGTAGGACAACGACGCCCACTGCAAAAAACGTGTTCCGTGTTTTCGATCTCGATCGACCCGCGACGTCGGCGTTACAGTTATTCTGTTTCCAGTTACGACGAGTACGCGGTATGTCGCCGCGTTTTCATCGACCTGAATGATGATGGCCGTGCCGCTATGTAGCTTGACACTTCTGACAGCGTAAAACGTAGATGACGGGAGAAGCCGCGAGGGACGATTGATCTGCCTTCATATTGGCATACTACCCTTCTTTCGAGAACCGGAAGGGGTTCCAGTAGGGTCGTGTCTTTCATATGTCGGGTGGATCCTACCGTTACGCCGTAAGTATTCTGGGCCATCAATCGGATCATGTCCGTCTTTAGAAAAACGGGGTCGTTCACTTTCTATCTTTTACAGTCTGTGTCTACGTTTAGAATAACGGCCGGTGTTCCACTGTAGCCGGAAAATACTGTAAATCATTCATCAGCTCGACGTTCATTACTTACCGTTGGTAAGGTGATGTTTCACCTTTTGCTGTGACTGGCCGATGACCGTGGTCTAGAATGGGTCCAGCCGATTAGTTCCTGCCAAGTAACCCATCGGAATCAGTGCATGAATGCTTTCTTGTCGCCTCCGATTTCGAGTATCAGGTGAACCCGATACGTTCCTGTTCGACATACTGGTTTATTTAGGCGGAAAATGTCCTTGTGTGTGAGCTAAAGAAAGCAGTAAGATTCGTCGATCTTGTCGATTTCCGCGACAATATGCAAACATAAGATCTATAACCTGTCCGGTTAAACGCCAACAATTAAATGCTGGTAGGCTTGTTCAGAAATGGTTAACGACAGTCACGGGTGATCATGCAGTGCACGGACAAGTTTCATGTTCAATGACATGGTCTAAAACACTGAACTAACGTGGACGCATGGAGGTCAGACGGATCGAGTTGATATGGATGTATATAATGTGACCCATGAGCTAAATTAAAACAGTTGATCTCGTTTGTTTGTCCACCTCGGTGGCAGGGATACAATGCAAGGAGATAAACACGGGCGACGACGAAACGCACTAACCACTCATATTAATGAAGTGCGCGTTTTGCGATGATGATGATGGTGGCCAGATCGACTTGGACGGTACCGGTCGAAAATGTGTAGGCGTCGTGGCCGGGAACATTTAGCCATCTGCCTTTATACGCGATCTAGTCATCAAGACGATCAGTAATGAGTTGGGTGATGATCGACAAGAAGAACAGAACATTGCGATAGCCTGTGGCAAAATTGCCGCAGTCGAGGACGACGAGTTGGATCCTGTCGACAAGGGAAATGTATTTCAAAGGCTGCCATGCATTGTAGATGCAGGGTTCGTACGCGTTCTTGGGTGTGGCAAAAACCCTAGACAACGGAAGGTGTCACGGTTAACTTGAAAGTTCATCGAATGTTGGAAGACCATGCCTGTCAGTGACCACCAACGAGTTAACCGAGGTACTCTGTGACTTGGCAGGTCAGGCGCAAGGGGAAGACAAAAGGAGATGGTTTCGGCTTGCTAATCACCGACCTCACGAAGTGACAGCAAAGTGCCCAGATGACCACAAGAAAAGCTCCAATCGTACGTACACAGGCGGGCGTGCTTGACGTTTCAAATTAGCACCTTGGTAAAAGGAGATACTTACGATACGCCGTGTAAAAATGCCAAGCCATTTCTGCTGTCAAGCATAGTAAGTCCTCGCCATGGATATGGCGGAATCCAGATAAAGTTGCCCTCCCAAACACGAAAACAAAGCGGCTGGATAACACATGTCAAACGGACCGGCGACCAATAGCTTGATGAGGTTATTTATGTAGCGATTGGCATAATGTAGCCTCGTACTACATAAATAACATGAATGCCGTCAGCTCGCGGGTACGGACCCCACGCACGTCGTGAATCCGACGCAGCCATTATTTGGCATGAGTGAAACAAGGAACGGTTGCATGCATTATACATGACGTGCCTTGCAATACTGGGACGAATCCACTTTATGAGCACTAGATTAATATCGAGGTGATAAAGCTTTGGGTATGTCACCGTATATAACATGCCGTCACGTGGAGCAGCAATTTAGCCTATTTCGGTCGGCGGCAAAGATCAAACTTCGGAGCGAATCTCATCAACGGAAGAGTTGAATCTGATAGTGTTAAATTCTCCTCCGCAAGACATCGAGATAGATTCGTAAATATTCAACTACTTGGGACGTACCAGTTTATTTTCGACGTTTACTTGCTCGGGAAACTTCATTGAGCGAGGACATACGCGGCGGACGCCACAACTGATCATCGATAAGTTTATCACGTCAAGTCGGCAAAAAGGTTCGGGTGGCTGACCCGATGTGGCGTTGACTAGGCGACCACGCCGAGGACGTAGCGAACCTGCAAACGTCACGAGTGGTCAGTACCCGGCGGGGGTGGAGATTCAGACTTTCATTAGGGAGGAGTACCCTTCTGGCAAATCGGAAGTGAGGAAAATAGCGAGCAAAGGTTCATTCACCCCATACTCCTGGCGCGCAGTCTGTACGGAGTACCCAAAGGTGAGATCCCGGACGCTGTTCCGCGAAAGCATAACTCCGCAGAGAGCGTGAGGACGGTGCGTGTTTCAGTGATCCCAGCGTTCCATTTCGTTTGCCTATATAAATGGTCGAGGTTCATTCCAGAAGTCCAAAGTCAAATTCCTTCCCCCCTCTCTACTCGCTCCTCTAGCTGACGTAATTCCATTTATTTTTCCGAGCCCCTGCCGAGCAAGCGACTCGTTTGTTTGCTACGACCACACGACCAACCTCGCTGGCCAACCTGTCCAGCGAGCCACTCACGACGATCACGACCCTTGCTTCAGTACGCTCATTGCTATCATGCTATTTCATCCGGTCAGTCTCAGTACCATCTTTCTGAAAGGCTGCTCATCCTAGAATAGCTTAGTCCAACGATCCCCCACATCGCATATGCATGCTTGGGTGGCTTCGTTGTAGTGGTCAGTTCTTCTACTCTCTTCTTTCGGTTTAGTCCGAAATGAACGTCTTTGTCCTACTTAGTTTGGCATGTTTTCTCTCTTCATTCGTGAAAAGGTCAGCTTTGCTCGAATTGCTTCGATCTCGAAGCTCATCATTGCACAGTTGTATATAGGGGAAGCGTGCTGGGCCTTTCTCTTCGGTGTCATTATAGGCATGTGGTTTGGTTCTCCTTAAGCATTTGATCTTACTCTGACGGGCTTCTGCTCAACCCAGGACCCTATG
>JBBPTK010000994.1:0-10069 GCA_038094135.1 Spongiforma cf. squarepantsii
AGTGCACGCAATCGACTTTGGTTTGGCTAAGAAGTCCCGTGATCCCAAGGTGCGTCTTCATATCCCCTACAGAGAGAACAAGAACCTCACGGGCGCTGAGCGATACACCTCGATCAACACCCATTTTTGGGGTTGAATAGGCCCGTCATGATGATTTGGAATCTCTCGCTTACGTCCTCATGCACTTCCTTCGTGGCGCGCTCAAGGCTGGCACGAAGAAACAAAGGTACGACCGCATCACGGAGAAGAAGATGACCCCTCCTACCGATTTGCCGCACTGCCATGGATTCCCCGACGAGTTCGGTATCTTCTTGGGCTACGCTCGTGCTCTTCAGTTTGACGATGAACCCGACTACGAGTACCACTACTCTTACTGCCTTTGCAAGCTCTCCCAGGATCTCTTTGTTCGGGAGGACATCCAATACGATCACGTGTCCGATCGGAGGAGCGTTCGGCGCCGTGCCCTCAGATGACGAAATACTCGTCTCAGCCGGAAAGCTATTGCCGGTATGCGCAAGGTCGTCCAGAATCAGAAGAACATCGTGCGAGTGACGGGATGTAGGTGCCCCACCATGTTTCCCATGTCCTGCTTCGCATATCTGAGATGCTCCGATGCAGGCTCCATTCTCACAACCCGCCAAGCGACCGGAAAATGCTCCCGGCGTGGTCAGGCAGCAACACGGCGCAACTTGTGGCAGTGACGGCGATATCTGGTAAACGCATGACATTCCCATGTTTCTACTATACAGACCAGTGACATGACTGCACTCAGACTCTTTTTACCCTTTTGACGATCAACCCAAACCGCTCGCTCTCTCGTCTCAGGCTCCATTTGGACGAGTTCACGCTCTATTCTTCGGGTAGCACCATGTCGGCCTAGTACGCCCGCTCAGGATCTCCGCCCCGCCGATCGATCCCTGACCAGTCGCGCGTACGTCTCGAAAGCTCCATTTGGACGAGTTCGGGTTACAGATCTTCTTGGAAACTGCCAATCCAGCACGCCCCAGCCAGAGGCTACCGAATCACCGATCTCCTTGGAACTATCAGAAGAAAAAACCGCTAGGATGATCGAACGACGAGCCCGAGCTTGTCTTGTCTTGTCTCATCTCTCGTCCTCTCGCTCGCCCTTCGAAAACACGAAACTGACGGCCTCGACTGACTGACCGACCGACTAGCGGATGCTAGCTCGCGTCGACTCCACGCGGCCCAACAGGACGTAATTCGGGGTTCTCCGATGGTCCCGTGGGACGGCGATTAAACTAACTTAACTCTGTTCGTGAATATTTCGTGTTATCGTGACCTTCTAGTGTTGATAGGCACAGATACAGTTAGATAATATCATATCAAAAGATCATAGATTTTTTGATGGAACTGCGAAGCGATGGCAGCTGCTCCTGTATAATATCATTGATCATCGTCCCGGCCCAGGCTCCCAGCCCGACACAAATAAAATTGCAGCTGGAATCCATTATAGGAATGAGGACTGACACAATTGCAGACTGAAACAATACAGATCGAGGTGAGGTTATCGCAGGAACCTTGGAAGGGAAGACATCGATGAATTTGCAGTGACCACTGTGTCGCAATAAGGAAGCCACCCTGCAAGCATGGCGGATATGATAATCGGAAGTTTGCTATTAGGCTATACTGTACGTACGTGATAACAGCAGGATAGAACGCCATCGTCGAAGCAACGCTCTTTAAGAATGGACTCCACGCAACTCTCCGTCATTTCATCCTCCCCACTCTCTCTACATATGGTCGACTGGAAATCACCAGACGAAATTCAGGCAGACTTAGGCATGTACGGATTGCTTCCATGATTTCTCTCGCTGACTCACAGCTAGTCGCCTTTAACAACTTCATGCATGTTCTCTTGGGCCTATACATGCAAGCCACCCTTTGGACCAGTGCATATATGTATCTCTCACTGATGATACATTAGATGGGAGTTTATTACTTCGCTGGAATTCGACTGGCAGTTCATCTTTGGGAAGAAGAGATTTAAATGGCCATTGGTAGCACTGTCAGTCTATCACTAGTGATCGCTTATGACAATTCCTCTCCAGTTGTTCTACTTTGCAGGCCGCTATTCTCTATTGTTTGCTCTGATAGGAATGTGAGTCGAATTCATCTTTGATCTGAGTGGTGATCGATGAGGCTTGTCACAGTGCCGTAGCTCTCAATGTCAGGACGGAAATTGATTGTCAGAGCCTGTATACATTCAACCAAGTGTTTGGTAACGCCTCCATCGGGTTGGCAAGCGTAAATCTCTCCATCAGAACGTAGGTTGTCTGAACTTGTCTCCCGAAGACCCTTGCATGCCGTTCCTCGTGTTCACATTCTTCAGGATAGCTGTATGGTCGCAAAATAAGTATATCACAATTTTCCTGGTTCTAGTCGTCCTTGGGCATTGGTCCTTTCTACTACATGGTGAGTAGCTATAATCGTACGTTAAACATTCCCACATTTTGCCTCAGGAATTCTCCTCAAGGCTGCTTGGATTCAAGGCACCTGTGTCATCACGGACATCGACAACCGAATGCTTGCCATCGGTTTCATATACTCTATGATGTTCGATTTTACTGTGTTGTGTTTGACTGCATGGAAGCTTGCCTTTCCTGCCCATGGTCGGTCCAGGCTCACCAATCTCATCTTCGGTGATGGTTTAATTTACTTTATCATCGCGTAAGCTTGCATATGCGCATATGACCGGGTGGAGTTCATAGATTCCCGTTCGTAGGTTCTTGGCCAACCTCCTCGCGACAGTGAGGACATTCGTATTTCATCATGACACTAATTTCATGCCATTCTGACCAATGATGGTTCTATGTCCAGATTTTCATGCTACTCAACTTGAATGTGGTTATGTCTATTATCGCAAATGTTCCTGCTGCAATCGCATCCACTGTAAGTACAGTAGTTGTATTTTTTTGTCATATGTTGGCTTATTCCGTGAATCAGATAGTAGCCTGTCGAGTGGTCCGGAGATTGGCAAACTTTACTACCTTGAATGCCGAGATATTTGGGTTTGTACATCTGAAATCTAGTTTTCGCTCTCCTCTTACGCTCGTCAATAGTTCCACCGCACAATCAACAGTTGCATTCCGCACGCTTCCAATTTCACCACCTACCCATCACATCTCCGTGAAAAAGAGGAATGGTCTTCATATTCAGGTTTGTCCTCTTTCAGATACATGCTTTACCTTCGCTGACCAACTTGAATTCTACGTTAGATGAATTCACTCATTAATCGCCCAGATGTGGAATACGATGCCACAGGGAGAATCATCCAGGGCGACGAATTTGATCCAGAAGCACAGGCCATCAACAACGCATTCAAAAAGCCCCCATATTACATAAACTTCCGGCCATGTGATTGAATCAGGGCTGTCAAATTATTCGGTTTTTTTACATCTCGCAACACCTTTGATAACTTCACGTTTGTTTTTTGAATTCATTCTCTTACTATATTTACCACTCTTCCAGCTCTGTCCGGGGAGTGTGGTAGTTCGTTCGGGATGAATGAGACATTTTTCGCCTCTTTGTGCATGGCTTTATTTTCGTTGCAACTATCTCATTCGCTGTGCTGTCAGTGCAATTTAAGAAGATCACGTTCAACAATCCGGTCCAAGTAAAGTAAGTCAGACGTTAAATCAATTTGCATCCCGGGCCATTCTCCCGTCATGGGGAGACTGAGCCGTTTGGGTTTCCCTTCGACTTGCTGCTACTTACATATGTAACTTACATGCCACAGGTACTAATCCTAGCCATTCGAGATGGCACGGATTTCCAACATCTTTGACACCAACAACATTTCTAATGAATGTGCAATCTTCACACAGGTTATAAATGGCCCAGGGAAGAGAGGTGGGCTGTCGCGGTTTAGGTGGTAACAGGCGCTGCCTCGATTCTGAAACGGTTTGCCACGTAGACCTTGTCATAGTGAGTCGTAGCTCTCAGCTGGTCGGCCAAGTTCCCGAAGGCTTCTCGACGAATCTTCAATTCAACTTGACCCTTTGCCATCCTCGTCTTTCCGGCAGGGTGCGAACACACTGACAACAGTATTGGTCGAGTCACTTTCTTTGCCGACCACGTACTAATAAAGGTTGATCAATATCCTACCGACAACGTTACTTACCAGGCTCTCTGGAGAGGCTCTTCATTTTCGGTATGTTTTTTTTATTCCCGAAAGATACAATGAGATACAAGTCTAGTGAATAGTATTTCGATTTCCACGAGGCACTAGAAGCACCAGAAGCAGGTCACCAAATACTCGTGGAGTGACGCCCGACACTGAGGATTTAGAACTGATGTCATTTCAACTCGTCCTGTCATTCATGTTGGCGAGCGAGTCTTTGGCTTCTTTGCACCAACACGTTTCCTTGTCTTCTTAATTTCTCCTTCAGATGTCAGTCGATACACAATTGCAGCTTCTCGTCCGTTTTTCCCGGAAGGTATTCCATTGCCATAAGATTTCCTGCTGTGCCTTACAATACTTCAGACAGGCGACCCTACAATCAAATTACCAGGTGCTCTGCGGATCTCTTGTACGATCCTTCACTTGAGGCAGGATCTCACCATGCTCTACCGCCAGCTATTCTGGATTCGGGGCCACGCAGTGGAGTACGACGGGTTCGAAAATGGATTGGACCTACGTCAATCCTACGGGTAACGAGAGCGTGAACAGTCGACCACTTCTCCGACACCAAGATAGGTCTCGTCGAATCTATTGCGCTCGATCTCACCAATGTTAGTCCATCGGAGGGATCAGAAGCAGTGGAGCACGAATGGTTGCAGATCGGAGACTCCAAAGAGATCACTCGAATGCAAAAGGATGCCATGAGAAAGAAGTACAACTTATACTTTTGATACTTATCTTGACCGCTTTAGGGCGTTAGGCATTTTCTTGAACAACCTTCTCAGGTAGTATTCATAGTTGCAACGGTTCCTATAGTCTCTCAGTATGGGCCCACTGGATGTTCTGTCTCCGTGTGGGTACTACTAGGAAGTGATCATTGTCTCTGTTGAACCGCCTGGAACTTTGATTTCTAGATCATTTTCTCATGTTTTAGTGCTGTACCGCCAACTTCCGTTGAGTGCCACTGCGATCAATGAGTGAGTACCGAGTACTAGTACTGAGTAGCGTGGTGACTGAAATTTCCACGCACTGAGACTCCGACGGAGATTCATGCCCGCCGGGGGCGCCTGTGTATAGTACCAGTACAACCTTATCAAGTTTGTTACCAACAGACTTCTTATTAGTGGAATCTGAATCTAGCATCCAGCTACCACCCTGCGAGCACGTACATTAGGTTGGTGTTACAACATGCTTTGAATTCACGGGCCGGTTGGAATTAGGATGGAGTACCCGCGTCAAGAACCCATTTGAATCCTACGAAGCTTCGCAGTGCGACTGGCAAATCTTGGAGTTAGAAATGGTAAGAACATCCTACTTTGTTCTCGGCCCGTGCGCGGTCTCGACTCGCGGGGGCGAGTTGACCTCGCGTGCGGAAATACATCGACCTACACCCGTCCTCCCGCGCGAACGCAACGGAACGAATTCCGAGCCCGGTGGAAAAACCTGTGCAACTTTTCTTCCAGCTGCATTTTGAAGCTTCAATCAGGTTCCAATATAATCAAGCATACAGGGTGGGTGGAACTACACAGCGATGGCCTTTGATCGCCACCCAGGCTCCAGCTCGACGCAAATAAAATTGCAGTTGGAATCCATTAAAGGGATGAGGACTGACACAACTGCAGACTGAAACAATACAGACTGAGGTGAGGTCATCGCAAGGAACCTTGGAAGGAAGACATCGAAGAGCGCTTTTGCGTGTCGCAACAAGGAAGCTACCCTGCAAGTATGGTGGATATGGTAACTGGTTTGCCACTCTATACGTGATAGCACCATGCATGATTGTCAAGGACAGAATACCATCGCCGAAGCAACGCTCATTAAGAACGGACTCCGTGCAACTTTCCGTCATTTTCATCCTCCCCACTCTCTCTACAGATGGTCAACTGGAAATCGCCAGACGAAATTCAGGCAGACTCAGGCATGTACGGATTCCTTCCATAATTTCCCTTGCTGACTCGCGACTACTAGTCGCCTTTAACAATTTCATGCATGTTCTCTTGGGCCTTTACATGCAAGCCATGCTTTGAACCTGTGCATGTATGCGTCTCTCACTGATGATACATCAGATGGGAGTTTATTACTTCGCTGGAATTCGACTGGCAGTTTATCTTTGGGCAGAAGATATTCAAATGGCCATTGGTAGCACTATCATTCTATCGCTAGTGATCGCTTACGACGAATTCTCCCCAGTTGTTCTACTTTGGAGGTCGCTATTGTCTATTGTTTGCTCTGATAGGAATGTGAGTCGAATTTGTCTTTGATCTAAGTGGTGATTGATGAGACTCGTCACAGCGCCGTGGCTCTCAATGTCAGGACGGAAATTGATTGTCAGAGCCTGTATACGTTCAACCAAGTGTTTGGTAACGCCTCCATCGGGTTGGCAAGTGTAAATCTCTCCATCAGAACGTAGGTTGTCTGAACTCGTCTCCCGAAGATCCTTGCATGACGTTCCTTGTATTCATATTCTTCAGGATGGCTGTATGGTCGCAAAATAAGTATATCGTAACTTTTCTGGTTCTGGCCATTCTTGGTCATTGGTCGTTCCTACTACATGGTGAGTAATTATAATCGTACGTTAAACATTCCCACATTTCGCCCCAGGAATTCTCCTTAAGGCTGCTTGGATTCAAGGTACCTGTATCATCACGGACACCGACAACCGAATTCTTGCCATCAGTTTCATATACTCTATGATGTTCGATTTTACTGTATTGTGTTTGACTGCATGGAAGCTTGCCTTTCCTGCCAATGGTCGGTCCAGGCTCATCAATCTCATCTTCGGTGATGGTTTGATTTACTTTCTCATCGCGTAAGCTTGCATATGCGCATATGACTGGGTAGAGCTCACAGATTCCCGTTCGTAGGTTCTTGGCCAACCTCCTCGCAACAGTGAGGACATTCGTACTTCATCATGGTACTAATTTCATGCCATTCTGACCAATAATGGTTCTGTGTCCAGATTTTCATGCTACTCAACTTGAATGCGGTCATGTCTATTATCGCAAATGTTCCTGCTGCGATCGCATCCACTGTAAGTACAGTAGTTGTATTTTTTGTCATATGTTGGCTCATTCCGTGAATCAGATAGTAGCCTGTCGGGTGGTCCGGAGATTAACAAATTTTACTACCTTGAATGCTGAGATGTTCAGGTTCGTACATCTGAAAACTTAGTTTTCGCTCTCCTCTTACGCTCGTCAATAGTTCCACTGCACAGTCAACAGTTGCATTCCGCACACCTCCAATTTCACCGCATACCCATCACATCTCCGTGAAGAAGGGGAATGGTCTTCACATTCAGGTTTGTCCTCTTTCAGATACACGCTTTACCTTCGCTGACCAATTTGAATTCTACGTCAGATGAATCCACTCATTAATCACCCGGATGTGGAATACGATGCCACAGGGAGAATCATCCAGGGCGATGAATTTGATCCCGAAGCACAGGCCATCAACAACGCATTCAAAAAGCCCCCATATTAAACTTCTGGCACATCGCCCCATGTGATTCAGGGCTCTCAAATTATTCGGTTTTTTACATTTCGCAACACCTTTGATAACTTCGCGTTTGTTCTTCGAATTTGTTCTCTTACTATATTTACCACTCTTCCTCCCTGTCCGTGGAGCGTGGTAATTCGCTCGGGATGAATGAGACTTTTTTTGCGCATGGCTTGCCGCATTATTTTCGTTGCAACTATCTCATTCGCTAAGCTATCAGTGCAATTTGAGAAAGTTACGTTCAACGATCCAGTCCAAGTGAAGTAAGTCAGATATTGAAGTAATTTGCATCCCGGGCCGTTCTTCCGTCGTGTGGAGACTGGCAATCGTTTGATTTTTCCTTCGACTGGGTACTATAAGTTATGTAGCTTACGTGCTACAGGTACTATCCTAGCCATTCGAGATGGCACGGATTTCCAACGTCTTTGACACCAACTCGACAGGATGATATCGCCAGTGAGTGCGCAATCTTCACGCGAAGTATAAATGACCCGGGGAAGAGAGGTGGGCTGTCGCGGTTTGAATGGTAACAGGTGCCTGCGGTTCTGAAACGATTTGCCACGTAGACGTTGTCATATCGTAGCTCTCAACTAGTCGGTCAAGTTCCCGAAGGCTTCTCGATGAACCCCCAATTCAACTTGACCCTTTGCCATCCTCGTCTTTCCTCTCGGCAGGGTGCGAACACACTGACAACAGTATTCGTCGGGTCATTTTCCCTGTCGACCACGTACTAATAAAGGTTGATCAATATCCTACCGACAACATTACTTACTAGGCTCTTCGTTTTCGGTATGTTTTTTTTTTATTCCCGAATGATACAATGAGATACAAGTCTGATGAATAGTTATTTCGATTTCCACGAGGCACTAGAAACACCAGAAGCAGGTCACCAAATACTCGTGGAGTGACGCCCGACACTGAGGATTTAGAACTGATGCCATTTCAACTCATCCTGTCATTCATGTTGGCGAGCGAGTCTTTGGCTTCCTTGCACCAACACGTTTCCTTGTCTTCTTAATTTCTCCTTCAGATGTCAGTCGATACACAATTACAGTTTGTCGTCCGTTTTTCCCGGAAGGTATTCCATTGCCATAAGATTTCCTGCTGTGCCTTACAATACTTCAGACAGGCGACCCTACAATCAAATTATCAGGTGCTCTGCGGATCTCTTGTACGATCCTTCACTTGAGGCAGGATCTCACCATGCTCTACCGCCCGCTATTCTGGACTCGGGCCACGCAGTGGAGTACGACGGGTTCGAAAATGGATTGGACCTGGAAACGAGAGCGTGAACATTCGACCACTTCTCCGACACCAAGATAGGTCTCGTCGAATCTATTGCACTCGATCTCGCCAATGTCAGGCCATCGGCTGGATCAGAAGCAGAGTGGAGCACGAATGATTTCGCTTTGTAGAGAAACTCCGGAGAGGTCACTCGAATGCAAAAGGAGGCGTGGTCTGAGTTCATTAGGACAGCAGAACATGAAGAGGGCGTACGAAGAGGTTATTGAAGTCTGGTATCGCACCAGAACTGGGACTATGTGGGAAGGAGAAGTAGCGAATGCGCGTTTGTAGTAGTCGTGTATATAGAAGCGCTGATGACGCCTCGGCCCGATTTGGGAATGCAAGTCGATGTGCCCGCGCTAGTGCTCAGGGACCTCTAGGGTTTGACCTTGACCCATTCCTCACGTCGCGCTTTTCGTCTCAGTATGCCGCTTCAGCACATACCGCAACCTCCACACAGCGCCGGAGAGCCCTACAGAGGTAGGTCCGGACTCACCTTCGGCTTTTTATTTCTCACCGACTGTTGCAGGTCTCCGCGCCCGTATCGACCCCAGCCAGATTCCATCCCCAATTGACTGTATCGAATCCGACAAAGAGATATGGGAGAAGCAGATGTATATGACTTTACCGGGGAACAACCCCCCGCTTTCCACAACGGATTTTGTTGCCTTTGATCAAGGTGGGGTCTACCAAGTACCCTATGGCCCGGTGTTGGTCAAGAGCATCGACATACTTCGTCTTTGCATCACTTCACCTCTCCAATCAGCAATGTACCCTCGCTTTTTCATAGCTGACGCGTACTTGATACAGGCAACTCGACCCCGAGGCATATACGTGTCTCCACATGGAACTTACCAAACTCTGCCCATCTCACCCGGGAATGCGACATACCTCTCTCTGTAATAGTCCAACCATTCGCGGATCTTGACCCTCGAGAAGAACCCGTACCTCTGGTCGAGTGCGGATCGAGTGGTCCTCCAAGGTGTGCCCAGTGTAGGGCGTATATCAATCCGTGGTGTACCTGGGTAGCTGGTGGTAGCAGATGGAAGTGCAATTTGTGCTCCCACGAAACAGAAGGTTCGCTATTACTTTCATATCGCACTGGCTCATGGGCGAGATAGCCACTCAGTTTCACAGGACTATTTCAGC
>JBBPTK010000995.1:0-10064 GCA_038094135.1 Spongiforma cf. squarepantsii
CTTTGACCATCAGTTTGAGGGTGGTAGCTAGAGGATAGAGCATGGTCATAATGGAGGATGCCCCCTTTGTAAGGTCATGGTTGACCATGACCAAAATAGAATCAAAACTGCTGGAGAGGGCAGATCTGTGATGAAATCAAAGGAGATCTGTTGAAATGGATGGATGGCAGAGGAGCAAAGGGGAGACAGCAAGTAGTGTTGCTGTGGCTTGGCAAATCAGCTTGGCTATGGCTCAGCTTGGTTGGTGGTTCTCATAGCTTGGTCATAAAAAATACATTGCTGTGTCACATGACAAGCTGCAGCTGAGCTGCAACTATGGTTCATTCTAAAGCCTGAGCTCTGACTCCAAGGACATGTTGTAATGCTCAACATCTCTTCTGGTGAGTGATACTTGGATCTACCAGAGTCTTGGTTGCTATAATATGAATCAGAAATCCAATTGACCTCAACTCATGAGTTGAGACTCAAGAGGGTCAAGTTGAACTGTTGAAATGAGTAATCCTAGCATCTGCAATGGTTATTGCAGAAACACACCACCACCTTTGTGACCCACCAATGATGCACAGTCTACCCCAATCAAAAAGAAGACACTGCTTGATGACCTTTTTTCAACTTACACTCACTGCCACCACCCAACCATTAATGCCCTTGGCAAAGAAATGGTCAGTTTCTTTACAGTTCCAATGCCAGTCAAGGATTTCCTGGATACCTTTCTATCTACTACCCTCATTTCTGATTACCTTTCAGTCTCAATGTCATTCCAAGAGGGATCATTCAATACAACACTCAAAGCTTGAACTGAGCTGGAGGCCTACACTCTTTTTGTGAGCGCTCTGTGATCTTGATCACTTCTGCATTCATATTTCTCCTTTCTCAGGTCTCAGAGATGCAGGCATTGATTCCAAATCTGCTCTTCATTGACACAAATGCTCAAGTGGAGAACATGGGTTTGATTTCAAGATCAAACCTGATGTCAGCATCTACAATGCCATCCAAGCAAGTCACAAATTGTGATATTGCTACCCTTAACATGTTCATCAAATTCAAGTGGCATACCTCAGAAGACCCAGTCCTTTTACCCCAACCTTTGACATCACATGAAGACAGTCATTTTAATGCAGCTCTGATAGTGCCAAAGATATGCTAGGCCAGATCTCAGCCTATGCTGTGGCACAGCTGTCAGTGCAGTACCACACACATGCATTCTCCATATATATTCTGTGGGATATGGTGCACATAATTTGATGGGATAGAACATCAGGGAAACCTTTCCATGGATAATTTCACCAAAGATCTGCTAATAGTCAATAATCCAGATAATGTCTGATAATTTTCTAATAATATAGGATATTCTGATAATTCAAGAGTGAAGTAAGAAAGTCAATAGCCAATAATTTCTCATAATTTCTGATAATATATAATATTTTAATAATCTGTAGGAAAAATGTAGTGCAATGTAGGACCAAGTAGACAAAAAGCATATGGAGAGTGTGGAGAAAGTCCACCAAAGTGTGAAAAAAAGATGGGAAAAGTGTAGAAAATGTGTAGCAATGTGTAGAAAAAAGCAGACAAAAGTGTAGAAAAGGTGTAGGGAAAGTCTACCAGCAAGTCTACCAAAGTGTAGAAAAAAAGTGTAGCAAAAGTGTAGTAAAAATGCGTACAAAAGTGTATCAATAAGTCTACCAGAGTGTATAAAAAAGTGTACAAAAGTGTACAAAAAGTGTAGTAAAAATGTAGTAAAAAAGCGTACAAAAGTGTACCAACAAGTCTACCAGAGTATAGGAAAAAGTGTACCAAAGTGTAGAAAAAGTGTAGTAAAAAAGCGTACAAAAGTGTACCAGAGTGTATGAAAAAGTGTACCAATATGTAGGAAAAAGGCATACAAAAGTGTACCAACAAGTCTATGGAAGTGTATCAGAGTGTAGGAAAAAGTGTAGCAAAGTGTTATAAAAAAGCATACAAAAGTCTACCAACAAGTCTACCAAAGTGTAGTAAAAAAGCAGACAAAGTCTACCAAGAAGTCTACTAAAGTGTACCAGTGTAGAGGAAAGTAAAAAAGTGTACAAAAGTGTAGTAAATGTGGTGTGTCTAACATAGAACTTTCAGTAGTGTCTGTACACTGTATTTACACTGCCACTGCATTCAAAAATTGCTTAAGTCAAAAAACCCAAAAAACACAATTTAGTGGACACTAAAACTCACACCTCCTGCACCTCAGGGCAAACCAGACCAAGCAAATGGCTGGGACTACCATAAGGGGGGGGGGACACAACCAACACTTTTGGTAGTTGTCTTAAGCTTTTCCTACACTTTTTAATGCACAACAAATAACTATGTTTCAGACCACTTTTGTTGTTGCATTGCTAGTGTTGTCATTAGGATAGCTGTTCAGACTTTTGTCCACTTTTTTGTATACTTTTGTGCACTTTCTGAGTACACTTTGTACACTTTTTTAGTGCACTTGTGTACACTTTTTGGTACACTTTGTACGCTTTTTTGGTACACTTGTGTACACTTTTTGGTACACTTTGTACACTTTCTAAGGACACTTGTGTACATTTTGTCTGCTTTTTTGGTACACTTAGTACACTTTCTAGGAACACTTGTGTACACTTTTGGTACACTTTGTACACTTTCTAAGGATACTTGTATACCCTTTGTGGTACACTTTGTTCACTTTTTTGGTACACTTTGTACACTTTCTAAGGACACTCGTGTATGCTTTTTTCTACACTTTGATAGACTTGTTACACTTTTGTTTGCTTTTTTGCTACACTTTGCTACACTCAAGTACAGTTTGATAGGCATTTGTATACGTTTTTACTGTTATATATTTTCTTACAATATCTTTTCAATACTACATAGTATGCTTTACTGTACTTGTGTGTGTATACTGAGCAGTTTTGGAGTAGTGGGTTCAGTGATATTGCACATATGTGTATTTACAAAGTATGGTTGTTTACAAAAGTGTAGTAAAATAGTATACAACAATGTATATATGTATATAAAAGTGTAATAAAAGAGCATTTGAAGTCCATGAAAAGAAATGTATGAATGTGTGTCTAGTGAACAAATATAAAGAGTGTGTTGAGCATTACCTTAGTGATCAATTCTAATAACTTGTGTTGTTTTCTATGATAATTGTAAGAATTAAGTGAGAATATGTAATTCTTTATCTTGAATATTGGATAGAATGTCTGTGAATATTTGCACATTGACTATATGTTTGCTAGTTTAATAAAAACAAGTTGAATAATTGTCTAACATATCTACTAAACACATATAATTATCAGTAATTACTTGTAATTAGGAAGAAATAGCACATATTAACAGAATTAGTTTGGGGCTATTTTTTACTAGATAATCTGTATATTTTCAGGAATATGTAGAATAATCTGTATTGTCAGCAGTTATGAGATATTGACTACATAATATAAGGAATTAGCCATGGAAAGGTTTCCTTGATGGAAGGGGGCCATAGTAACTGACTCATTGAATATAATAATGATCCATTGCTCATACAATTCTTCTCTTGCTATTCACAGGCCCCTCCCCAAGTTGTATGGTATTCACACAACTGTTTCCCCCACTATCAAAGAAGATGCTCAATCTGCAAGGACAAAGTTAAACTTGCCTCCTGGTACAATTATATTCAGGACTGCTATTCCAAGAGTAGATATTCCTTCCAGATAATCCATCAGACCTGAGTGACAGCTTGCGATAATCTTTGCCCTCCCTCAGGTCATCCCTTCACTTCCTGCTTGTCATGGAACACATGCTTGTCCTGCATATGATGTTGAAGGGGACCATGTTGTATTCTTGAAGGACTCATGGCATGTCAGTTTCCAGGACATTCAACCCAAAGGTGATATTTATGCAAAACTTGATGCCTCACATGTCAATCATGTCCCTCACTGTCTTAGATGCAGGGACATGGATAGTTGGGCTGAACAGAAGATACAGACACTGAAGCACTCAACTTTGTCCTGGGTCTGTCATCAAGGGATGGCTGTCATGGCCCATACTCATTATTGACTTGTTCTCAATCTCATCAGGAAAAGTTTGTCTACCTTTGCATCCTCTAAAGAGCTTGTGCAAGTTATACACAATGCATTGATAGGTAAGTCACTGCTATACATGGCAAATGTTTACTGAGCAATTCCTATCACCCAGCTCACCAGCAAGCTTATGCCAATGGAATTCTCCATTGAGATCTCAGCACTGGAAACATTGTTGTTGTTGACAGATGAGGTTATTTAATTGACTGGGATCTAGTGAAGTCTATGTCCTTTGAGTGGTTGCACTGAGTAACACACACTGTACATGTAATGAACCATCATGTTAGTGATTACATCCCACCTAACAAATGTCTCCCCAGGAAACCTGGCAATTTCTGTCTGCACACCTTGTGGAAAGCCCTTCCACATTCCACATTGTGGAGGATGATATGGAGTCAACATTCTGGGTGCTTCTATAGGCTGTCTTAATGTTTTTGCCTTCATCTCTACCTCTGCAAGATTTCACAACTTTTATAAGGGCTACCTTCAAGTCTATACCTCACACAGAGGGCAAATGAAGTCTACTTGTGTCTCAAATGATCCCTCTGCAAGATTTCACAACTTTTATAAGGGCTACCTTCAAGTCTATACCTCACACAGAGGGCAAATGAAGTCTACTTGTGTCTCAAATGATCCTCACCCCTACTCTGTGAATCACTGTATAAGTGGTTGAATACCCTTGCCAATCTCTTCAAATACTCCTACCACCGACTAGAAAAATTGGAATGGGATGTTCTGAGACAATTTGAAGTGCTGGCAGATTGTCCAATTGAAATGCAGAATGTTTTGCAAGCCCTACCAGTGTATCAGCATAGGGAATCCAAGAGGAAGCTGAAAGACCACATATACATCATCAGTTTGTTTTCTGATCATCTGCAAATGGAGTGGCCCACTGATGATAAAGCTGAGAGCAGGAGCTTATTGGTGTGGACAATTTTGGAGGGGCATCTAACAAGGTGGTTTTACTGAGGACAAAGCATGTGTTGGAGGTTGTAACTGAGGGGGCAAGGCACAAGAGGCACAGAGTTCAAACAATTGATTGAACATCCAAGCAGGCTGTCTTGGATGACCCTGAATTGGATGATCAGGATGACCCACCTTCAGATGACTCAAACTGTTGAACAGGGAGTCTGGAGACCAAGTCAGGCTTGGATCATTGGATGAATCTGGCCAGATCAGGACAGGCCCTTCCCTTTCTAAGGAGATCAATAATACATGGCCTTTTCCATGGAGATCAATGTTATATAGATCCTTTCCTTTCAAAGGAAATCAATGCAATATGGGCCCTTTCCTTTCTAAGAGGCCCTTTCCTTTGTCAGGAGATCAATACTACACAGTCCCAAAGTTTTCTAAAGAGATTAACACACAGGGCTACACAGGCTGGCCTATATTAACACGATGAGCACTATGACACTACATGAAAATCAGTGTTTTGCTCATGTGCACTCTCATGAAGGTATCTGCCTGTCAGGGATCTTGGTACTTTGTAAGGGAAGTCTGGATATCAGGGAATAAATAGCTAAAGGATTAAAGAAGGCAGATTGAGGCACTTTGGCGATGAAGTCATCCAAAACCTTGCTCAAGAGCAAGAATGCCAGATGAATAGGATATTCTTGATTGGCTATTGTGATAGCTGTGGTGATATAGTATCACACATGGTCAGAAGGTGTGAATTAGCCCATAGCATAGTTTAGCTGGCTCACCGGCAAGTTGTTCTGCCCCACAGCAGTTGTACACATGTGCTGTGTAGCTGTTCTCTTGCATGCTCTGATGCTGACCTTGTGCTGTTTGGTCAACCACAGTGGTGAAGAATGTCAGGAACTCATCACAAGGAGCCTCAAGGGACTAGTAACAACACTGATATTGTATAGAACTAGCTTACCATATATACACTAGGTACAAGGGTTTTTATAGTACAATCAGATAGCATGGACTGGAACTGGTTATAGAAACACATATGGAAACTGGGAAAGGGAAGTGGAGCTAACATGAGTCTGAATTGACCAGAAAGAGAAAAAGACTCATGTTAGTAGAAATACAATTGGAAATAACTCTGAAAGATAACTTCCATCCTTCCAGAATTCTGGAAGTGTGGGAAAGTATTCCAGAATGGGTGGAAGCACTTCTCGAAGGGCAGGAAGACTCCGGAAGCATGGGAACCAGAACATCAGAACCCTGGAGTGAATTAAAAGTTAACATGGGTGGCTGTTGCATATGAGAATGATAGTAGTGGGTCAAGAGGAGTGAAAGAAAAATAGGACTCATCCACAACACAGCCCCTCATCTTAACTTGAACTTACAGTAACATCTGAAGCTGTACTCAAAATGTTCCTGGAGTTCCTGTGGGTGCAAGGAGCAATACAGAAAATATTCATAGTTGAGATGAAGTCAGAGAAAGAGATATAACTAACTTCAAATGTTGACAACTGTAGGATATCAATTGAACAACTGCTTGGCAGTGATGCCTTTCGCAGTGGCTGGTCTCTGGCTAACTGCCTTGTGACTTGTCATATATGCCATGAATTCAATATTTATCTTGACAACCAAAAGTCTTACTGCCTGTCTCAGAACACTGCAGACCCATATTCAAAGTGATGTCTTCATGAAGGCGCTGAACCTATGGTTCAAGACAAAGGCCTTCAATGTATTCCATAGCCAACTATCCATCTGACTCTGTCTAAATAGTCTTGCATATTGAGACTGGTCCTCCTGAGATTGTATGACCTAGGTAACTTTGACTTGCATCCTACTCCCTTTTCCTCACCACCATATCTCCTTGTCTTTGGAGATCCTGCAAACAGGCCAGGATGGCCAATATAGCCTCAGCACAGTAACAAAGGAGGAGATAGGTCATGACATTGCTCCAGTTTCCAATACACCAAGGATTACCCCAGTTGTGAGTCCTTCTCCAAGAGTTTGACATCCAGCACGACCATAGCTCAGCTTCATTAGATATCAGGTTTCACCATTCCTCTTAGTCATTTGCCCTTCATGTTGAGAGTGAAGTGCTTGATGGGAGTGGCACAACCACTAACTGATGAAATCTGGAGGCACACTGGAGTCCACAGTGAGCAACTAAGAGCTCCTAAAGTGTGAACTCTGAAGGTGGGCTGATGCTAAACAATGGTAAACAATGAACAGCCACATCAGCCACAATCTTCGAGATAAGTGTAGAGCGAGCACAAAACTTGCCATCATTCACAATGCACCTTCCTGTTGGCACTTTGATTACCATGATAGATGATTCCCCAATGTTTCTACTGTTGGTTTTGGTGATTTTGCACTCTTATACTGTTCTTTCACTTTTCTTGATGATCTACTGCTCCAATCTACTTCTACTTATCACCATTCAACTCCCCATGGTCGACTTACCTATTCACCAACTTTTCCCATCATTCTAGCCCATTGTGCTCGCTGTACACTTATCTCGAAGATTGTGGCTGATGTGGCTGTTCGTTGTTTATCATTGTTTAGCATCAGCCCCTTGACCTTCGGAGTTCACACTTTAGGAGCTCTTAGTTGCTCACTATGGACTCCAATGTGCCCCCAGATTTCATCCGTTAGTGGTTGTACCAATGAGTCAAGGACTTGCTGCGATGAGTTGGGGTGCACCTGTAGCATTATCCAGCTGACATATTATTGAAAGCTTGAGCAAAAATCATTGAACATGTACAGCTCAGCAAAAGTAGGATCAATGCACCACACAGTTTAGAGTCTATGGCTCATTCAGTTATATAACAAAGTCACATTCACATTACAATTAGAACATGTGCAAATAAATCCCATGATAGTCATTAGAAATAGAGGAGATGCTGGAAATTTACATGACTGAAAACACAAGTTTTGCTGAAGGGAAACTATCAATCAATGCTTTCACTATCAGCAACAATGCACAAACATTCTTCATAGTCTTGTAAAACATCTAAGTTAGTCTGTGCCATTGGAGTGGTCAACCAAGTTATCCAGCTTCTGAAACACCCTGTTGAAGGATGGAATCAATTGTTTGGTTCTGCAATATCAACATTAAAAAACCTCGTATTCAGGGTCACATACATGGACATACCAGGATGATCTTAGTCTGATCGAACTCCTGTTGCTCCTGTTGCATCAGCAAATCACTCATCCACTGTACCACACTGTACACGCCAATGTCATAGTCTACAGAGCAGTACAGACTCAAAGTGTGTTAAAATTGCATCAAGTTAAAATTGCATAAACATGCTGTATGAACATATATATTGATGTGCCTGTGTGACACTGCATCAGCAAAGCCAGGATTTTGGCATAGTAGTCATAGTAGTCATAGTGAAATCATAGTGGAGCCATAGTTGTCATAGTATCATAGTGTCATAGCATACATGTTGTGTAGTCATGTAAATTTCCAGCATCTCCTATATTTCTCACTATCATGGGATTTATTTGCACATGTTCTAATTGTAATGCGAATGTGACTTTGTTATATAACTGAATGAGCCATAGACTCTAAACTGTGTGGTGTATTGATCCGGCTGTTGCTGAGCTGTACATGTTCAATGATTTTTGCTCAGGTTCTCAATAATGTCAGCTGGATAATGCTACAGGTTGTACCGAGACTCATCGCTACAGTCTTTAGGTTACCAAACATCAACCACGAATGGAATTTGGTGAGAACCCATTGCATTTAAAACATCTGTCAGGATGTTGATATCATTATGTCACATAGATGGAGGACCATCCACTTCCAAACATCAGCAAACTAACTCACCACTGGACAGAACTGGTTACTATGACATTGGTGACAGAAAGCTGTAGCAAGCTTGGTTCCCAATTGGCTAGAACTTGACAGTGACCCATAGATTTGACTTGGCTGGGAACAACCACTCATTACTGGGGCAACAGTAGACTGCTCCAGTACCAGACAGTAAAACAAAGTACTTCACAGTAAAATGTGCTAATTAGCCAAGATCACCATCAAGTTCACTAGCCACAGCTGCAGACTCTACTGATGTTGCACTAATCTGTAATTAGAAACTGAACACAATAACAGCTGAAAGAACACACCACCTGCCTTGATAGGCCCACAGTCTGCTCACAGAGCATTTTTGTCTTAGCACTCTGAACAGTGCTCAATTCAAGTCGCATGTGGTGTATACTGGGCAGTAGGTACTGACCTTAAAGCTTACTTTGGCTTGGCAATCTCATTGAGTATTACTTTGAGGTATTCATTAAAGCTCATTAGCAGTATTACAATAAGACTGATATCAGGCAGGAGGGATTAATGGCCATTGCAGCTAATGTCACTGTTATCCCCAGAACTGTACTCTGTCTCAAAAACCTCCAGAAATAACTTGCTGATGGATGTAGCCTGACCAATGTAAAAGAAATCAATCATGAGACCAGAGAGTGCTAGGTGTATGAGATTATCAACGTGCCCCTGGCGATGGTGTTATAAGGCTACATATTGATGCAATTACATACCTTTTGATCAAAATCATCCCTCAGGAATATACCACCTTCCAAGAGGTTCTTCACAGTTTGGACATTTTGTTCATGGCAGTTTTACGGATCCCATTGATACTGCACATCACCCAGGTCCGAGCTTTCTTCCTCATTGCCTAGTGCCAGTTACCAAGATCCTCCCTCAACTGTAAAGTGTTTCATCAGTGTAAACTATAGCTAAGTCTACCTTCAGAAATGAGTATCAGTTGTGATGGAGTGCCATTGTGTGTTGTGCTACCAGTTGGCAACTGGACTTGAAAACACTATTTATGTGAGGAAGGTAAAACCAAGCTCATCTACTATAAAGCCTACACAACTATAGTGCTTGAAAGCACCTCTCATAGAGATGATGACCCCAGTAATGCAAAGGCTTTTCGTGCTGATTATCATGCTTTCCAACTAAGGAGACCCACTGTTGCTGCACACCACTGTTGGTTTTGGTGACTTCGCACTCTTACACTGTTCTTTCACTTTTCTTCAAGATCTATTGCTCCGATCTACTTCTAGTTATCACCATTCGACTCTCCA
>JBBPTK010000996.1:0-10061 GCA_038094135.1 Spongiforma cf. squarepantsii
AATAACTCGTGTTCGAAGCGTGCTCAGCACATCCACAACGCTACGACAACGCGTGCCCGGGCGGGCATCTCGCTACATGTGCTAGCATACTTGTTCTCGTCTCCCTATCGTACAAATGGTACTCCAATTCTGCTCACGCCGTAAAGGGTTTCAGCGCTGCATGCACGAGCCACAAGTCTGCAATCAGCTTGACTTTGTCGATCACAGCCTTGAGAGGTCCGCCAGAGACGGCATCCCAGTGGGCCTAGAACACTGCGACTTATTATCTCGGCGAACCATATTACAACCGTCACTTGCCTGCACAGTGTCCCAGCCCAAGATGCCATGGTAGGCATTGGGCTTGTTACTGATCGGAGCCCAGCTGTCACCATGGAATCTGGGGGTTCCTTTGAGCAGCCTGTGTAATTCGTCGACCAAGGGCTTCAACTGATTCATGGTATTTCCTTCCTTCAAGGTGAAGGTCACGAATTCCGTGATCGGTGCGCCAAGGGCGCCCTCAGCATCCTCAAACTCAACGAAATTGACTACTGGCTGAGAGCCAAAGGCAGGATGAGAGCCATCCTGTATTGCGCTGGATTCAGCGTGCGCATTTTTGGTGGTCCAGTCTACGGCGGGGATGAGGTTCCCGGTCGCTGTTGTGCTGGATTGAAATTCGCATACCGTTTACCCAGAAAAAGTTAGTGGAGTCTTCGGTTTCGTATCCGGTGTAAGATCTTAGGGCACGTTGTCCGATAAGCGCTGTGGTCGTGTGTGATGACACCATATGAGACATACATTTTCAAGCCGTGTGCCTTGCTGAGCTGTGTCAAGTGTGCGTCAAGGCTGACTTTGCCGGACTTGTACTCGTCGGAAGGCTTGAAGTAGTTGATCTGAGTGTAGGATGACATGGTGAGATGAGAAGGTCGAGACGACCCAACTTGAAATCTCGGGTTTTCAAGGGACCGATTTTGCCGTATTGTCAAGGAATTTGCTGATTATATTGTTTCCGCGGCGGCCGTGACGTCACTGTCACTATATATTGGCCTTTGCTCTCACCCCAATAAAATGAAACCCTTTGAATTCACCCTAAGGGACTATTCTTCCTTCTTCTTTGCAGGTCAGATCTGTTTCATGTACAGACGTACGCTCTGAGTCTCTTCGTTACAGGTGCACTATGCTGCACGTAAGTTGATTTTCCCTCTGAGATATGACCATATCTTGTGTATCTTATCTTAACAATAATAGCATCACCCACGGTGCCATGACGCGTAAGTTCCAATTACATATTCTTTTTTCACGTTCGCCAGAGAGAGTTCCAACAGCCGTCGATGTCGTGAAGACACGCATCCAAGTCGACCCTGCTTACAAGAACCTGAACATAATTTCGGGCACTCGGCTCGTTATCGCTAAGCAAGGCCCTCGCGCCCTCCTCACCGGATTTGAGCCCACAGCAGTGGGTTATTTCGTCCAGGGTGGCGCCAAGTTTGCCGGGTACGAGTACTGGAAAGCGAAATCAGTGCAGTGGGTTGGCACTGAGGACGCGGTCAAGTATCGCACAGCAATCTACCTCGGTTCAGCGAGTGTTGCAGAGTGAGACCTACACAAAATGCAACACTAACGTGCTGACATTGCTCGTATTTAGATTTTTTGCAGATATTTTGCTTACCCCTCTTGAGGCGACGAGGATCAGGCTCGTCTCACAACAAAACTATGCAACCGGTCTTGTTTCCGGCATCACTCGTCTGGCTCGGGAGGGTGGGATCGGCGAGATGTATGCAGGCTTTCTGCCGATAATATGCAAGTTCAGCGTGCACACTAAATTGATCATGTATCATACTCACTGCATACGCTTTGTAGACAAATTCCATATGCCATCGGGCAGTTTACGGTGAACGAATTATGCCACGAAGCTGCTTTCCGCTCCATGTCCGGGGAAACACGAGGAAACTTGTCTGGGGCGACCAAATTTACCCTCCAGCTGGGCAGCGGAATCATTGCCGGGTTTGCAGCCGCAATCCTTAGCCAAGTGCGCCTCGTGTTCCTTCGCCCGAAGGAGCTAACCACCAGCCGTTCCACAGCCTGCCGATACACTGCTTAGCCAGATCAACAAAGGCCACGGACCCGTCGGCTCTATGACCCATAGATTGAGTGTTTTAGCGCGGCAAGCAGGGATTCGTGGGTTGTTTGCCGGTTTGGGGCCAAGGATGATCATGACGGCGGGGTTGGTATCCGGCCAGTTTGTCTTGTACGGGGGCATCAAGCAAGGTATGGTGCAGTCGTTTCATCTCGAAGACAAATGTCTAATCCATTTATCCCAGCTCTCGGTGCCCCTCCTGGAATAGAGATTCACAAAAAAAGAACGTAACAGTCTAGCAGCCACATGTTTAATAAAAACCGTACAGGTTTTCTTGAGCTTAGTTCATCATTCTTCTGGATCCTTCCCCAACACATGAGCAAGTCGGGTTTTGACGCCGGTTTGGTATAAAGCGTCATCGCTTGTGAGATCCCATTCTAAGAACCGTCGGGCGACTTCCTCGGCGGCTTGAAGGTCCAATCGTTCCTCGTCAGTCATCCCTTCCTCGAGTAGCTTACCAAGTTCGTGTTTCGCCAGGAGTTCGCTGGATTAGAACCGGAACCGTGGCACGAAACAGGTACAGACGCATCTGATTCAGTAATGACGTGGACATACCTGACATATTGAGCCCTGCTCACACTACGGCTTGGAAGTCCGAACATGTCCGCACATTGCGCCGCATGGGAAGAGAGCGACAGACCTGGTGCAACGCTACTGATAGATTAATTACATCCCCATTTAGATTGGATAACCAGTCACCGGTATAAATACATTATCTTCTCGCCAGGCGCTCGTATTTTGGAAACGTTGCTGTCTTGCTGGGAGTCTGAGACAGGCTCGTCGTCGGCATCGAGTACATCGCCGGCGTTAGACGAGAAAAGCACATTCATATGGATGAAAGTGATCGGGAATTTGTGAGGGTCCATTAGGTCCTTTCGAAAGACATCGTGAAAGTGAGATGCAACAAGCACTTTGGGACAATCTTTTCCACGGTTTAAGAGATGACTCAACACCCCACAAAACAGGCCAGCACCATCTGAGCACGTTAGAAATATCACATCCCGCAATAATGGAATAGAAAACGCACCTGTGGCTACGGTTCCTTTTCCGAACTCATCCAATAAAATCAAGGACTTGGATGTGCAATTTCTCAGTGCAAATGACACTTGATTAAGATCTATCATGAAAGCTGACTGGACCTTGAAGTAGAAAGGATGAGTAAACGCGGTGCACAAGTTCGAAGCAGTACTTTTGAAACGGATTCTTTAGTCTGGATCCGCGTGAAGACTGGAATGAAGAAATAAAAACATTGCTCGTGGTCATGATTCGTCGCACCGACTTTTGTCCACTATTCCAAGCGTAGCGGACTCTGCAGGGACAAAACTGCAGGAGCTCAATGACAAAGTATTGTAGACGCTTCGAGACCTACCTCCCGATCTATGAAAACCGACGTTCATCAGCAGTGGATAGTTGACATCACCTTTGCCACGTACTTGTGCCATATATTGGATCAGCGCAACCTGCAACCGAACTAAGCGGTTAATTGGTATTCTATTATCTGCTAACCTGTTTCAAATACACGCTCTATAGGAATTAGGAATCAGTGCACAGCCGAAGGGTAATTTCGAGGACACATACTTTGCCGCAAGCATTTGCACCTGTGCAAAGAAGAATGCTACTCCAGGTAACGTCCGCCTCCACGTCTGTGTTACTATCGTCTCCGTAGCACATGCCAAGACCAACTCCACCGACCAGACGTGCATTGTTAGGCACGAAGGTGTCCAGAATTTGCTCATGAAGAGGGTGCCTAAGGCGGGGGGAGATCAATTTTCGCTAATAACTGATACCAGCGTACCTTACCTTCCTTGAATAATGTCTATGATGGGATCTTCAACTATTCGAGGACGGCGATAATCGAACGCTCTTGCTGCCTCCGCAAACGATAGCAAACAATCGAGTTCAGCACAAACACTGCAGGCATCCTCCAAAGCCGGACCAAAGCGAAGAACTTTGTCCAATAATTCCTGGACAATCTCTATCTCTCGGTCTACACACTCAGCCTGAGAAACCTACAGGGCAACAATACATACCGACTATTGCCGGATGTAGATCACCGATATGGTTGTCCATGTCTGCGACGAACGATCAGGACAGTCCCAAAAGGCCCTGTAATTTTTGTACCATGCATCTCCTTTGATTTGAAGTAGACATGAAACCTGCAGGTGGCTGAGACTATCAAAGTAATGGACAGAGCTCAAGGACCCACTCCGATGAAAACTGAGTAGCGGGTGAGTTACTTTGGCAAATAATTCTCAGCTGCAATCACCTGAAAGTTCCATCCATCCAACACTTCGATTCCCATCCCTGCCTCCCACTCCTCGCGAATAGGTACAGTGACAAGAAAGCCTGTTGGAGTGCTGAGTAAAGCAGATTTGACCATATATGTATAAGCTAAAAATACGAACCAAGCTGGGGGAAATACACGACATTCAAAGATTCGGCATAATCCATGGGAACTGTCTGAGATATTTGTTCGGCTACCTTCGACTACTTCCCTTCACTATTATCGTCAGGTGGGAGCAGTACCAAATCAACTGACCAGGATAGAGTCAATTCCTCGGTAAACATGTTTCCGTTTGTCTAGTTCTTCGTCGATGTGCGGCCTGACGCACACTCTTGCCACCTCCGCCGATTCTTCCCAGTCAATCTAAAGCCGACAGCAACCTGAGGTGTCAAATTGCGCTCCAAGGAGGAAAAAAGACACGTCTAACAGTACTGTTCACCATCTCACCGAGTTCCTTGAAGAAAGTCACATTGAGCAGCTTCATGAGCTACAGATATTTAGAACCTATACGGTGTTGGCAGGAGTGGATACTCACCCTTCCAACAACATCAACATGCCCACTTTGCTGCAACTCCGCCAGAGCATCACGGATCATCGCAGAGTGATAGGCAAACTAGGAATAGATGACGACAGGCTGATACCGCAAATATGAGGGAGAGGACAGACCTTCACTAATGCTTGCCAGTCAGAGATCGTTCCTTTTCCGGATCTCAGTACGCTCAATGTCCTGGGAATATTGGCGACGCCTTTCAACTGGCTCGCTAATGCGCCAACCGAAGGGAGATTCTCGGCTCGCAAGAAGCATTCTACCGCGTCATGTCGTGCTTGAAGAATCTTCGGCGATAATGACGGGCGTATGAACCATGTGCGGAGCAACGCGCGACCCAAGGCAGTCCGAGTAGTGTTCAATATACCTAACCCGGAGTCACATGAGTCAAAGAAGTTAACCAAAAGAAGGGGGAAAAATGAACCGAATAGTGAAAGTCCTTCTTTCGATTGATCGGAGTGGATGGTGGCATGGTTCTCGCTCTCAAAAATCTGCAAGGAACTATCGAAATAAAGAATCGATAACGTAGATAAATTATCATGTTGATCGATCGGGCTTACCAAAGAGTATCTGCATTGACGTGCATCACCTGGTCACTTCGAGGGATATGTTGAGCAGGGAAAACAATAGGGAAGAAGTGACACACAGTGTTAAAATTTCAATATTACAGATACCCAATTCCAGTGTTTCATCAACGTCACTCGGCTCTCCTATTGCTCGTTCGCGAGTAAGAAAGTCAAGAAGCGCCCCTACGGAAGATAACTGTATGCAATGTTAGTTCGTGTTCACCTCACTTATTGCATCACCTACGCAAAGAGGTGCTGACTCCAACGATGCGAAATTTGCCAGGCGTATGGCAGCGTTCCAACGTTCCATATCAGGATCTCCTGCATGCTCCTTCCTTTTAGTCATGAAATCATATGCATTTCTAATTCCGGTGGTCGAAGAATTTTCAGTCGCATCCTCAGAATTGGAGCTAAAGTTCAAGTCGTAACCAAAGCGAGTTAGGAAGTTCAGTGACAGTAATTTGTTCCGGCCCTTGCTAGGAACGAATTCCTTGTGAGGCCTGATCTGAAAAACACTGCCAGCAGATTCCGCTGCCCAAAACTGCTGTAAACGGGACTATATGCGTCGCGAGGAAATGGGTTCACCGTGGTTTTGCAATACTGAGATGAAAGGGTCATCTGCCCTTGAGCTGGTGAGTACGAAGCCCGGGTCCGAGTGATCCAAGACTATAGTGAAGCGTTCAAAGACTAAAACATGGGCAGCAAGCTCTGACTACAGACTCATGTTAGTCAAGTCATGATGGATGCCTTCTTGAGTATCTTCGAGCACATATACGACGCGATTGACGGGGTCGTAGTAAGCACAGCCGATTCGACCGCTGGGACAAACATATCGGCGTGAGACGAAACACGTGGACCATATACAACTCACTGTTGACAAAGGATACTCAGGCAAAGCTGAGTAGTGATCAAATAAATATGAGGTAGATCCGTAGGCATGACGCTACCTTTGCAAGTCCGGGACCATCCGAGTTTGAGGAATCATCCTCATCCAGAAAATCCGAGGTGTTATCACGATCCCATCTGACGCGTTTTGTTTCTGGCTCAACGTTGGAACTGCGACCTGCCTCATTCTCGCTCTGAGGAACACGTATTGATGTCTCCTTGTAAAGAGTAGTGTTTGGTCGTTTCAATTCAGACCTGCGCAACATTGAATCTGATCAATGGTGGGCGATTACTTGTGGTGAAGAGAGCCAAGAACAAAGAGACAATTACTTTGAAGCAAGCGTGTGACGTCTCGTCTTCGGTCGTTGCCGAGGCCCGAAGAGGGATGCGACATAAATCTTTGTTTGAGTACGTACCAGGTTCATGATAATTGGATGACTTTTTCATTATGGAAAGGCTGCTGACTCATCTCAACCCCTAGGCCAAATACAATACTGCCATTCAACATTACTATCCCTTCCACTGGTTTCGGCAGGTGCTCAGTTTCGGCACCTTCTAAATGAGGGAGACAAGTACCACGCCCAGTCACGCTGAATCCTCACTCTGGTATCACTCTGTGACATGCTGAGTCTGAATCCTCGGATCGGCTGCAAGCCTTGCCGAGTGTGCAGGAAAGAGTGTTGGAGCTGATGTAATGGATATTACATCTCTTGGGTAATCCGCTCCATCGATGAGCAAGCTCAACGCATAATTCTCTTATTTCCTAGAGTATATAAAGTCATAGGTTACTGTAGGGGAAATAGATATTATAGATTTGCGCACAGTCGCACCCCCTTGCTTAAAGTCCGATCGTAAGGTCACGGGCACCAGGGGAATATGCGGCTGTCGAATGGCCAACACTGTGCGGGAACGTATCGGTCAAAGTCAGATCCGACGTACGCACATACCACTCAACTTGCATATACCGGCTACCCAACATCCACACTATTTAATACCCATGATTGCTACTACACCTCCTAGATAATTAGTTGATATACTTGTTAGTTCGTAGCACATAGGCAACTGTTTGAATCTCACAATCTGAGCGGAGATTGATTATGTCAGTGTGACCGGCTGTGATGAATTTGTGACTTATTGTGACTGACGAAACTGAGCACCTGCCGAAACCAGTGGAAGGGATAGTATACATTGACTCAGTCACAATGAAAGAACATGGAATGTCTTGTGTGGCCAAGTGTACAGAGTAAGACCATGGATATGATGGACATATTTCTGAGAAGGTGAAGACTTGGAAAGTGAAGAAGTTACCAAGGACAAAACAACAACATGAAGATTCTTAGAGCTCTGTAATGATGAATCAGGCACAAACTCCAATAACTGCCTTGAATGCCTCATAACAACTGAAAATCAACTTCCTGATATCAAGAGGTTTCATTCCCTCATGATACAAGTGAGCAGTTTGAGATGTTGGTGGCTCACAGAATGTGACCTGGGTGAGATTGGTAGGGTAGGTGCCCTGAGCCACATGCTGCTGTAGGTCTCTTGTGACAGGAATTTTGTAAAATATTGGTGTTGTGCCCACCATCCTAATACCTGGCATTATCTAAACCAGCTTTTAGTCAATGGTGCAGTGGAAAGGCATCAGGACAAACCTTTTTGTCAAGTGGAGCAAGACCAGCATCAGCTCTTAGCCTGTTGTTGGTGTAAAAAGCTGCTATGGCTTTTACAATCAACTGAGCTTCAGGATCTCCAAATTCTTCCCCTCCCTGGGACTCTTCATCAGGATCATCACCACATATGTGTTGCTCTGAGTCCTGGATAAGTAAAAGAATGGTATTCTTGTTATTGCAGTCCAGTAGGCAAACATCAACCTGTGCATGTCTGACTTCGCCACAGATCAAAAACTGCAAGTCTTCTCGGGTACAAGCAACCCAAGTATGCAAGTGGCTAGCATGACCAAGGATTGACCAGAGCACGAACACAAAATCCAGGACTGCAGAATAATCTGAGTTGCGTTTATCTACCATGTCCAAAAGGTTGAGAAATTCAATGTTCATAGGATCAGATACTTGTGCAGTATCAAGGGAGGTGAGAAGCTCGGAGTCGACAAGTGGCTGTGGTAAAGTTTGGACACCAAAGAATGGGAGTGCATCTTCACGATAACACTTGATATTGTATGCTTCTAGATCATTGCTTGTCCAGCTGTCTCCAGATTTGGCTGTACGAGTGAAGGTTGCCATCGCTGAAAATGACAAGATGCTTTTAAGAGTCTTATAAGTCAGACACTCCTAAACTACGTAGACCGCGCTACCACGATACTCCGACACGACGTGCACCCTCTCACCAGACATTGAACAAAAACGAATACACTGGAGGGTGAACATCCCGTATCATACATTGTCGTCTCTGAGCTCAAGGAGAAATAATGAAATTGCTGCCATGAACGTTCGTGATAACTATCCGGTCCTGCCTCTAACCTGTACACTTCGTAAACGAACTGTACACGGCGTTCAGATTCAGATATGTTCCTGATGAACTTGATGTAACCTGCGTGAATAAAGGAGCCTCCAGCATCAACCTCTGTAATGATATTCATTGCCTCATATATGTCGAAAATAAATGATCTGCATGACGATGAATGAATGCCTTGGATCATCTTTGAAAAGCCTCTTTTGAAGTCAGGAGGGTATGGTGTCAAATACTCAACTCGAGTGCCTGTGTGCCCGATTAAAAATGTCATTTCAGTCAAGTATGACACGGACAACGTACTATATGCTTCAATCAGCTCTCACACTCCTTCTCCATGGTGTATACGTGCCACAATGTGCATTACAAGAACCAAGAAGGGGCTACGGACAAAGACTTGCCGGTTGGTTCAAGTTGCACGTTAGCCTTTCATAGCTCGTGCACATTGCAACCGGGGATCAGTTCATCTTTGGAGGTCTTGTCAAGGAATCCAAACCACTCGGACATGTACTGGCTCAGTAGATAATAAGCTCGGCTCGACGCTCCTTGTTTCGCTCAGCAGTACTTGATGCGTCTAATCTTCTTGAGCGAGAGTCCGAGTCGTCCAAGTCTCCGATGGACTATTGTAGGGTGGTGAACCGAGCTACCAGAAACCATTCCGGTGTTGGACAAGTTGAAAGAGGTACTGGATGCCACACGAAGAGTGTTTCATGGCTATCTCAAAAAGTCCGAGTATTGTACTTTCCAACCGACTCCAACTCCAACCCAACTCCAATTTGGTAGATTCGACACACTTGATAGTACCGTCAGCCCCCTTGAGGATGAGGACGCTTGCTCAACATAGACCTGGGCAAGCTTATGATGGCGGTCGCCGCCAATGGTTCCTTCCTTACGTACCGTTCCTCCTGCATTCTCCTCTTTCTCGCCAGCATTCCCTCGTCTTCATCTCCTCGTCTTCACTTCAACTCTCTTAACTTGACGAACGCCATCGGAGAGTACTCGTACACCACCACTTCCCCCAGCCGCTCCTACACCCCTCCCAACAATAGCATCTCTCCTCCTGCCGTCTACAACCTCAGTGGTGGCGAGCTTACTTCCGATGGTCTTACTTCTGGCAGGCACAGCCGCGTAGTCTGGTGACCAGACCGTCTATGAGGTTTGAGGTGGGCGGAGTGGCAAACGTCTATCGACGGTTTGCCA
>JBBPTK010000997.1:0-10060 GCA_038094135.1 Spongiforma cf. squarepantsii
TATACATATATTAACATTATGATTATGTACAGATAATGTCATATATATATTTGTCTATTCATGGATGACTGTTAATAATTTGATCATTTTTCTCTGGTAATATCAGCTTATTCCCAATTTCCTGATGAATCTCATCTACTTCCATCAACCACAAAAGTTGTCTTGCCGCCATGCCTGGTGGCAACTTTTCTTACAGGATTTCACCCTTCACTTTCTCCACACCCCTGGCAGTTCTATGGGACCCGCCAACGCATTGTCCCACTGCAACGAGGTTGATATGTCCTCCGACAATCAAGCGCTTCAGTTGCTCCCCAACTCCCTTTTTATCCATGCCATCGACGCCACTCTTGCCTCTTCTCTTCTCTCCACCACTGCTGATGACCCCTTTGCCTTGGCCACATTCGCTTCCATCTGCCAGGGGGTCTCCCTTCTTTCCTGTGCCTCCCTACACGACTGGTCCACCTCTGCGGGCCTTCTCTACTATAAGCACTGTCTTTACGTTCCCCCTGGTTGTCGCTCCTCTTTGCTCACATCCCTCCATACCTCTCCTGTTTCGGGTCATGCAGGTGTCATCCATACTATTAACCTCATCAGTCATTCGGACTACTGGTGGCCCAGTCTTTCCTCTTTCGTCCGTCGCTTTGTCCTTGGTTGTGCTACTTGTCAAGCCAACAAAGTCCTCACCCACCCCACCATCCCCCCTCTTTCTCCCCTCTCTTCCTCTGCCACGCGCCCCTTCCAACAACTCTCCCTCGATTTCATTACTGACTTATCCCCCTCCACGGGCTTTGATTCTATTTTGGTCGTGGTCGACCATGGTCTTAGTAAGGGGGTGATTTTCATCCCGTGTCTCAAAACCATCTCCACTGCTGATACTGCCAACCTGTTCTTCACCCATGTTTTCCCTCATTATGGCCTTCATGACCGCCTCATCAGTGATCAGGGACCGCAGTTCGCCTCGGCCTTCGCACGAGAACTAGCATGGCTATTACACTATGACCATTCCTTATCCTCTGCATATCATCCCCAAATGGATGGCCAGACTGAATGAGTAAACCAGGAGTTAGAAACATACCTACACATTTTCTGTTCTGGTCAAACCGACACCTGGTTGTCTCTCCTCCCTCTTGCTGAATTTTCTCATAACTCTCTCGTCCATTCTTCCACTGGCATCTCACCATTCTCTTTAATCCTTGGATACGAACCTCGTGGATACCCTCCTCTTGGAAAAACCTTCCTCCCTGCCCTCAAACAGCACCTCACAGGCTTTCTAAATGCAGCAAGGGAGGAAGCTTTAGAAGCCCAAAACGTGCCCAACAAACCATGAAAGAATGTATCACAACAAAGTTCCAACTGTGGAAGGTGGGCGATAAGGTGTGGTTGAATAATTCACATCTCCATCTCCGTTATCCATCCTGAAAACTTGCTCCTCAGCAAGAGGGTCCTTTTGAAATAACCCAAGTCATCTCTGCAGTCGCCTATCGCCTCCATTTACCCCCCACATGGAAAATCCACGATGTCTTCCACACCTCCCTCCTTTCCCCTTATTGTGAAACAACCGAACATGGACCGAACTTCTTCCACCCACCCCCTGAAACAATTGATGGGGAAGAAGAATACGAAATTGATCATATCCTCACCCACTGCAGATCAATTCAAAGGCACCAGTTTTTAATCTCATCCGATGAAAGGGTGGCTGTCTAGCGAAAACACGTGGGAACCAGAAGCGAACCTCAGGCATGCCAAGCCTCTTCTCAAAGCTTATAAGCTTGCCCATCAACGTGACTTCCCCTCACCCACATGAACTCTTCCTCTCATCTTCACAAAACAAAATTCGATTTTAAACCAAATGAACCATTTTCTCACTTTGCTTTTCATTTTCTTAATAAAGTCCCTTCAAATCATTGTTTAACTCATTCCTGTTTCTGTCAATTCTCTTATTGCCCTTGGCATCATACGTTCTGAATGTCTTCTTCTACTCCAACTCCCTCTTGCTTTCATGCAACTCCTTCCTCTATTCCATCTCAACCTTCCACTCCTCACCCTACTTCTCCTCCTGGCATGGACGGCCCATCGGTTCCTAGCATCTGGACTGCGCTCATGGGGGACAGACACGCCGATGTTCCCATCATGCCTGCTCTTCTTGATGGGTCTATCTGAAATGCTCTCTTTGCTCACATCCTTGAAGACCCAGCCCTCCTAATGTTAGTCGAAAGATGCTGTAGAGCTCTGTGCAGCTCTAGGTTTACATTGAGTGTTTTCTATGTTTTTCAGTGACTCCCCATTCGTTCCCTTTGTAGTCCAACTCATTTTACAAATAGTCCGAACCAGTTTCAAGTAGTCCGACCGGACTGAGTCCGGACTTCTTATTTCCTATTCCGGACTTACCCCTAATTGTTCCTTAGTTGTTCCTGATTCTTATTTTATCATCCTTACAAAGTCTCGGGCATTCCCAGACTATAAAAGATTGTTTTCCAGTATTTTGAATACATCTTTTGTACCTTCTATCTCTAAGCACCTCCAGACCAACCTCCTAAGCATTCCTACAACCTCTCCCTTTGAGTTCACCACAGAACTCATCCTCCTCGACCTCCCTTAGCATTTCCGACCAGACTTCTACAGGACTCCTACAGGACTTCTACCAACAGTCCTAGGACTTCATAGGACTTCTTTCTACACATTCCTTTACCTTCTCCTGACCTCCTAGACCCATACTGCCTCTTTGGGGACGAGCAGACTCACACCCCTACTATAGGTCTTGACCCCTCAGTCAAGATCTTCGTTTTATAACGCGCCAGGGAATGGGACATCGAGGAATTTGATTTGTTATTTGTCCTTTTAAAGCTGTATCACAGCTATGCCTGTCTTTCATTATACCTTCACGATGCCTTCTCCACCTCCGCCACCGTACCATCTGGAGCTGTCAACTCCTCTCTCAATGAAATGCAACCTCTCATCCTAGAATCTCTCCAACACTTGCACTTCCCAGATCTCATTCCTACCATCCATCCCACCCATTTATGGGACCCTATGCATCCTTGGTGGATGTCACTTACCACCAATCAACAAGAGATCTATGCCCTGGAAGCTACTTGTTGCTACCCCAATGTATTTCCTCCCTTTCCAACCAGACACGTCAGAGCCCCCACCCTGCCCCATGTCGATGTCACTCTCCCTCCCCAGCAGGTGGCCATCCACTCAGCCGGACCCCCATCCATTGATCTCACCAACCCCCCTCGTTTGGCCTCTCGTACTACTCCTATGACATCATCTTCTCCTACATCCTCCCACAGTAGCCACAGTCGTTGGGGATGTTCTTCCACCACAACCTCACCAACCCAACCATATCCTCCCTCTGTTCCCAGCGCCCCTACCCTGTCTCGACAATTGGCTTTCCTCGCTCCCCGACAATCTACCTCCCAGTCCGAACAAAATCGCCGTGGAAATTCTCCTTCAACTGCACAACTTCCCCCTCTCCCCTGTCCTGTCTGTGCGTCGGCACGTCATCATTACTGTAACTGCCCCAATTATGTTTGCAACCACTGCCATGGAGCCGGTGTAAAACAGTAAAGTTAGTTGAAGAGGTAGAGGCAATTCCTCCACAGGTTCAAACCAACTGAAAAAGATCAGAAGGGCAAGTGTCCTCAACCCAAAAGAGACTCATAGGAAGAAGGAGATTGGTTAGGATGAAGTCCTGAAGCAGTTATCCAACAGTCCAGAGTAGTCCGAGTTGAAACGAATAGTCCAGCGTAGTCCAGGGCAAATGTAGATAGAAACGGTCGGTGAGGGTGAAGAGTTAAGATGGTCAAAGAATCGGTTGGTCGGTCTCGGTCAGAAAATGAGCAGAAGAAAGCTGTCTTATTCGACTAAGTACATGAATTTATAGTCTGGGCATTCCCGGAGCCAAAAGGGAAGGAAGTATGTAATCAAATCTTAAATGACGAAACAGAATAAAGGAGTGTAAAGTTCAATGTAAACCAGGTCCAGAATATGCCAAAACAAGATAAAAATAAAGGAGAGTGATTAAGGAACACAATAGAATGACACGAAATAAGTATAAAAGTCTCCCGACCATAGTCTGAGCAGTCCGGATGCATCTGGTGGCTGGACTGTCGACTGGACTGTCTGGATGTGACCGGAAGGGTTCGGAAGGAACTAGAATGCTAAGGAAGTGTCTCTTGAAACCACTGAAAATTGCTTAAAGTAACCATAGAGATGCACCGCACTCTACATCCGCAGGGGACTTAGATTTTGACCGTCCCCAGTCAAAGCGACGTGCTGACTAAGCACAATGCGGGGTTTGAAATGAGTCATGAATGAAAACTTCAGTCCGATGTAAAACAGTAAAGTTGACTGGGAGGACAAGAGGGGATTCCTCAGCACTCCTAATCAACGAGTTAATGGGGGTGGGGACGAGTCTACTTGACCCTATAGGGACTCTAGAGTAACTGGGGAAGGTCAGCTATGAAGTCTACACTGAATACTCAACAATCCGGTCGGTTTTGTGATGAGAAATGATGGCCTGACATGGCCCGATGTGGCCTGATTGAGGCGAAAGCGGTTGAAGCAAGTGAAGATGGTAGGAAAAAACAGTGTTGGTCGTTGAATGCGGTCAGTTTATGGTGTTTCGGTTGTTGTGAGCAAAAGGGAGCTGTCATTTTCATGTATGTACAAACTTTTTATAGTCCGGGCATTCCCAAGACTGTCGAATCAAATGTTAACGCAAGATGAAATGAATGAAACGAAATAAGATGTAATTCTAGAACGCCGTGCCAGGCACAACGTCAAATCCTAAACGCATCTAAAAATAGAACCTGCCCCTGAAACAACTGGGCCGGTCCAAGATCAAAACGAAAATGAAGAAATAACAAAAATAATCAAAAATAAAAGATGAAGAAAGACGACGAGGTTCTAGGGAAAGTGCACCCGATGAATGTTGAAGCACCCCGAGGTCAGCCGATGGGTAAGATCGATCAGGTGTGACTCGAGTATGTCGGGGCTGAAGAGGGAAGCACAAGGCATAAGGAAAATATGTAAAACGAACCAATGTACACGTAGAGACGCCGTGCGCTCTACACCGACGCGTCCATCCTCTCTCTGTCTCTCTATCCCATCCACTTTTTCTCATCCAAATCACCATGGCTTCCATCCGAGACCAACTCCAGCGCAACAGGGCTATGAACGATGCGGGCCTGGATCATTGCAAGAAGGTTCGCAAGACCTTTGAGGACGCCACTGCCGCTTTCCTGGCCGAGGCAATGACCCGTCCGGATGATAAGGAGCAGTTACGGGAGGAGCAGGAGGAGTGGGTAAGGTGATTCGAGGGGAAATGGGTGCGTGGAGACATCGTCACGGTTGGATGATGACTGATGAGCGTAGGTCGACTTTAACAAGGCCAATACAGCAGCAAGCCTTCTGCAGCTCGACGTCAGCCTCTCTGAGCAGGAAGTCGATCAGCTTGTAGAAGCAGAAGATTGTGCAGACTCATGGAAGACAGCTTGGGAGGCAGAGCGCAACGCACCAGTGTTGTCCACACAAGGTACCACAATGGAAGTGGAGGTTGTTCTGATGATCATGATCCCGGTGCTGTCTAGTAGAGGTGCATTGTCTGCTGCATCCGCGGTGTCGCAAAAGGTACATAGTTGTTTAGCAGTTGCGCATAGGACTGACCATTCGGCAGAGGAGTCGAGGCGATTCGGGGGATGAAGAGGGAGTGGAGGACGCGCCTCCTAAGCCGAAGAAACGTCAATCATCCGGACACGACAAGGCTCGTGCATCCTGCGACGCTTGCATTGCGAAGGGGCATATGCCCGAGTGTAAGAAGGGAACCGGGGTAGCCTGCATCCCTTGTCATCGGGATCACGGCCCGTGCAGCTGGACAGGCGGTCGGGCTGCTCCTCGCAAGGCAATGGTCCCTTCGGTCGTGCTCCCGGCGACTAAAGGTGAGCCTAGTTTTTCTTATAGAGCCTATTTGCTTATCTGCCGATTAGGAGGGAAACCTGTCTGCCAAGCAGCTAAGGCTAGTTCTAGCAAGGTCGAGGACCCGATCGAGCTGTCCTCAGGTGGCTCCGAGGTTGAGGTTGAGATCGAGGTCAAGTCCAAGGTTCCTGTGAAAGGGAAGGGGAAAGGAAGGGTGAAGGTGACGAGGAAGAAGGGAGCATCTTCTCTGGTGACCAGGAGGCACTCTCTCATGTCCAGACAGGTCTGGGTGATTCGATCCCAACTCTTGCAGCTTCATCTGAAGCAGGCGGAACTATTCAGGGAGTTGGAAGATCTGGAGCTGGAGCTGGAGAAAGAGGAGGAGTGAGGTAGTTGTGTCATTGTAGTCCCCTCCTTCGCCATTGTACTCTAAATAGTCCATCTCTGTATAAACGAAAATCTTTCATCGAAGGAAAGAAAGAAGGTAAAAATAAAAGAAAGGAAACAAATAAGAGGAAAAGGAGGTATTATAATTTGCAGGGTACCACCCGACTTTGTTTCGTCGATCTACTTCTTTCATCTATGCCAACTGATAGTCTGATTGAGCGAGGTTCCCACTTGGCTTGTCTTCTTTGGACTACTTCTTACATCTTTTCTGCCTAAACCCACTCGTAGAGAAATAAAAGTTAAAAGGGGCGCTGTGTCTTTTGCACAATAGAAGTCCGAATTATTACGTACTAGGATATGAGACACGATAGTCCGGAAATAGTCCGGCGTAGACTGAGGGAGTGTTTGTAATTTTTGAAACTGAGTCGTTTCTACTTATAATAATTGAATGTTTGGAGTTTCTTTGATTGAATGAGAGGTTGTTTAGTGTTTGATACGTCTCCAGACTAATCCCGGGATGAAACAGAGATTGCCGGACTAATCCCAGGGTGGAAAGGGGTATCGTACTCAGATGGTATATGGTGTATTTGTCTTTTCCTTGACTAATCCTGTTCTTCAGCGTCTGATTCAGGATCAGAGCTGAAGTTGACATTCTCTCTTGCCATCTTGTCCAGTTCTTCATCGTCGCAATCTGTCAAATTAGTTATGGGGATATTGGAGTGGAATCGAGGGTAATAACGAATGAGATGAAATGCAGCAAACCGCAGCTTAGAAACCGCTCTGTCCAACTCGGCCAACAGGTAAGATCCTCCGATAGTCCGGTGAAGGACAGTCATCGGTCCGAGATACCTGGGCTTCACCTTCCGGTTAAGCTCCTTCTCGATACGAGTGTTCCGGACTAGCACCAAACTTCCCGGTTGGAAGTTGAAGTCTTTAATTCAGTTCTTGAAAGTGGCCTCAAAGTGTTTGATCGACTCGAATCTAGCTTTGAGGACTCGCTCCTGAATGGACTCTAGGTCATTCTGGCACTTCTGGAGTTGACGGGCTCTCCAGGAAATTAGTCCGGCAGGGGATAGTGGATCATCTGGAGGGGGTACAAGGAATGTAGCTTTGACAAGATCAAAAGGAAAAGGTGGTTTGACCCCATGAACCATAAAAAAGGGGGACAAACCGGTAGACCGAATAATAGTTACATGTTCTGCCCAAAATATGGAGTGAGCAGACATAGACCAGTGAAACTCCCCCCTGGGGGAACTTTTAATGATGGCCTCCCAGACATTGTAATGATGCCATTCAACAACACCATTTGCTTGGGAATTGTAGGGGGAGATTCGGATGTGCTGAATTTTGTATCGGTTGGTGAGTACTTCTAAAGCTGCTACAAAGGTGGGGCCATTGTCAGTAACAATCTTGGAGAGTGGTCCCCAATGACAAAGAATATCTTCAAAAATGAAACTTGCCAAGGCAGCCGCATTCTCTGACCAGAGCATACGCCATTCTGCCGGGTAAGCCGTGAGAGCACAGTGGGCCTGAACGATATACCAATAGCCACCAGATCGGGGCATCATCATGGTGTCCAGATGGGCTTTGCGAAATAAGCCCCCTAATACTGGGACTGTTGGGGGAATGTGGAAGCGTTGTGTCTGACGAATTTGGCATTCGTGACAAGTCCGGGTATACCATTTAACATCGTCAACAAGCATCGGCCACCAGAAACGCAAGAGAAGATGGGTCCAGACTGTAAAGACACCTTTGTGTCTGAGGTCATCATGAGCCTCCTTAATCAGTCCATACCATTTCTCTTCTGGTATGACCAGCTGATGGCGACCATGAGGCTTTTGTCGCCAAAGAGAACCCCGGAGCAGAAAGAACTTGAGCGCCGAGTTGATGAATGCACGAAACTCTGTGTCAGAAAGGTCAGGGGGACGAGATTTGGTCTCTAGAAATTCGCGTATATGGTGCAAACGAGATTCCCTTGCCCTGGCTTTCGTAGACTGAGGGATAGGGATGTCATCAGTAACAGAGTCCGAAGAGTCCGATGGGACAAGGAAAACTGAGGTAATGATAAATGAAGGGGGTATAGGGGGAAAACAGGATGTAAATAAGGGGCTGTCCATGTCAGCGATATCCGGGTATGGAAAGGCTGTGTCCGAGCGAAACTGGGCTCCAGACTAATCACAGGAAAGGGAAAAGTATGGTCATTGAGGAGCGAGACACAAAAGAATAAGACCGGTCTAACCAGCCTTCAACATCATCCTCCTCCGGGGGATCGTCCCCAGAAGGAGGGCGTTGAGATAGTCCATCGGGACCGGTATGACGATCAGCAGAAATATGACGCAATTTGAAATGGAACAAGAGAATCCCAGCAATCCATTGATTTATGGTTGCATTAGGTTGCAAGTCGGGGTTATTTATCATCCCCTTCACGTACTTTGCATCCATCTCGACAACAAGATTGGGGACTCTGAAAATGAATACCCGGACTGCACGAAGTGCCTGGAACAGACTGTAAAGTTCCAACTTCACTTGGGAGTATCGACTCTCGACGGCAGTAAGGCTTATGGACCCAAAGCGATTAGGGTAACACTTTCCGTCCTCGCCTTCCTGCAATAGGATGTACCCGACTGCAATAGATGAGGTATCCACTGCAAGGACAACTTCACGTTCAGACGTGTAGTCCAACCATCGGAGCGCAGGAGACTTAATGATTTCGTCCTTGAGACAATTCATAGCTTCCTGTTGTGGGGCACCCCATTCGAAGGGGACCCCTTTCTTTGCCAAATTAACGAGAGGTCGAGAAATAGAAGCAAAATTTCGAATAAAAATATGAACCACCCCACAGGTTCTGAGAAATCCCCGGACCTGGGTGAGGTTTTCGCACTCCGGCCAGTCCTGAATCTTCTGCACTTTGGCTTCATGTGGTACTCGTCCTTTGAATGTACACTTGTGCCTGACTATAGTCGCTTCCGGGGCAGCAAGGACAAATTTCTTCGCCGAAACAGTTGCATTGATGTTTTGAAGCCGCTGAAGGATCCTATGAACGACAGTCAGATGATTCCAAATGAACTTCCTGATTCCTGGGTTCTCCGGGATAGTCTCATATGATCCGTCCAGGTTTTGATACCGGGTCACTTCGGACTTCACCGGAAGGTCGTCAATGAATGGCATAGTGTGGTGGGGAATTTCGTCTTGAAGGATAAAGGCCATGTCGGCTTGGTATATCTGTACAGCGTTAGTATGCCCCATAGGCAAGGTGGTGAGACAGTGAGGTCCGAGTGGACTGTTAAAAGTCATCATGTCCCTAGACTCGATATGAAGGGGCCTTTCATCAGCAAACTCGCAGTTTTTCTAACCTTCACTATTTTGATCTAAAAGTGTCTAAAATCAGAAGAATAGTATACTTAAGATGTAAACAGATTAATATATAGACAAACAAATAGTTTTCTAGTGTATTTTAGACTGTTTTTATGTATTAGTTTTTCATGTCAATAGATATTTGGTATGTTAAAGACTTTTTTAGTTAAATAATATAGCAGCTGAATAGATACATAGTGTGTTAAAGACCTCGTTAGATAAATAAATTAATAGATATATAGTGTCAAAGTCTTTCTTAGATTCCTAGATTAGTTAGTTGAAAGAAATCTAGTGACTTTTAGATGCATTCAGAATAACAGAAAGATATTTCACTATATTTGTAGTCTTAAAAGATTGGTGGGTTAGAAGTATTATAAAACATTAGTCTTTTTAGACATAT
>JBBPTK010000998.1:0-10060 GCA_038094135.1 Spongiforma cf. squarepantsii
GACGATGGGCGGTAGAACGGGTTGACCGAGTCTGGCGTCCCATATCCTGATCGACCTGTCGCGAGAACCAGAGGCGAAGCGTGTTCCGACGGGCGAGAACGCGAGGGTGAGGATGGTCTTTTGGTGGCCCGTCAGCGGTGCGTGTACCTTCGAACCGTCGTCGGTATTCCATATGACGATCGTCTGGTCTTTAGACGCCGACACGAGCATGTTCCCATCGTTGGAAAAGACAAGGGCGTAGACGGGCCCTGTGTGATGTTCCAAAGCACCACCCACGTGTTCCCCGGACATCGCGTCCCAGAGTCTCACAACGCCATCATCCGATCCGGATGCGATATGTTGGCTGTCGGGAGAGAAGACGACAAAAGTGAAGTGGGCCGTACCCGCTTGCATGGGTTTGGTGACTAGTTCACCCGACGTCGAGTCCCAAATGAGAATGTTCCGTGAATTCGTGGAGGCAACGTAGCGACCATCTGATGAACAAGAGATTGCAGTGACGTTCCCTCCAGGATAACCAAATTCCATAAGGAGGGGTGACCAATGCTCTCGGAATCCGCCCACGACAACTGGCAGCTCCGGGTCATCCTTGAACGTCTGGAATAGAGTGGTACCCGTTGGAGTAAATGGAAGTGCACTCTGGTAGACCAAAAGGGGATGCTGTTCGTACACATGGGTATACGCCTGACAAAACCGAACGGCATCCTTGGCAAACCGGCCAAGTGCCTCATGATCAGGATAGTTGGTCTGTTTGCCCACTGTGCTCAGAAAAGACATGTCACGATAGGAACGATGTGCAACTTACATCGACCCACTCCTTCAATCGTATCATCAAGCCGATCGTGTGCCTCGCCTTCCTCATTACCGTCATCGCCTCGACCCAGTGCAAAAAATGAACGCGCAAAAAGGCGTAGACATCATCCACCGCTATTTCATCGTTGTGCGCCTCAGAGTGGCAGAGATGATCCACCCAGTATCTGGCAGGGTATCCAACATCCTCCGGAAGCTCCTCCTTCCAGCTCAGTGACGACGAAAATGTCAACCCACAAATGTTCTTCTTCAACGTCTGCCTCAGTCGAGCGATGCAAAGTCTCGCGACACGTAGATGGTGAGCCGGACGATCGATGAACCACGCGTCCGACCGACACCTCCGTCTTTCCGTAATGAAATCGGCAAAGCTGGGATGCATGACGCATATAGGCTCATCCTCAGCCCACTGCAGCACCGTACCGAAATAACGGATCGTATGGAGACATGGGCGGTGCTTCCTACCCTCCATATGAGCGTTCAAGAGGTCGATCATCTGTGCCGTGAGAGGGTTCTTCGCGACGATGACCAACCCCATGATGTTACGGAAGTCGCTGGCGAATGCAACGTCGTCCCATTTACCTGCCGACTCGAGTGCAGTGATATAAATGCCGTCGAGCGCTGCCTCTGCGTCCGCATACAAAGCCGTCTGTACAAGTTGATCGAGTCTCTCCTCCGGATCCTGTCCCTCCGCAATATATCGAGAAGCCGTGAGAGCCCATATGAACAAGCCTGAGGCTCGCAGAGCCAATGCGTCCGTCCTCACTTTGCCCGGCCAATCGGAAGGGAGGTCCAACCATTCGTTCTGCAACCGGATATCGACCATCCGGTGATGGATAAACGTCCTAACGTCCTTCTCGTTCGTCGGCGACTTGATATCGATCTCGCGAGTGAGGACGTGGGAACCGGCGCTGAACGCGCTGCGAATGTCTCTCTCGGCACGACTCGTGATGAAGATGCGGACCGTCTGTGGCAACCGTAGTGTCTCCGATGCGAGAAGCCTGAGCAGCTCATCGCGCGTGCCAGGCTGTCCACATTCGTCGAGTGCATCGATCACCACGAGGATGGGTCCTTCCTTGAGACTGTCTTGGACGCTCGCAAACGGCTCGACGAGAAGTTTTTGAAACTGGCAGCGAAGAGGCGCTTGGCGGATGCTGGGCACTTCTTCGATGGCTCTAGCAATGGCATGGCTAATGCGATGGTCAAACTCCCCGAGCTGATACGCTAGCGTGCGGAAGAGTAACGTGGGATCGTTTCGAGCGGCTACGCCTCGTGTGAAAAATACAAAGGCGCCGAGACGACGGAGATCTCGAAAGATGTTGGCGATGGACGTGGCGATGGTGCTCTTTCCTGAACCAGGAAAACCGTGCAGCCAGAACACGTTACTTTTAACGGTCGGCATCGACACCCATGCAAAGATCTCGGAGAGGATATCCATCCGGGTGTCTGGGAGACATTCGGATCGCGCAGGATCGTCCATGTCGGCAGGCCCGAGTTTCAGTAAGGCCTGTGTGTCGACTGAAAGGAACAGAATCAAGGCTGTTGTCAGCAGCGTCAATGAGGAAAGCAAAAAGAGCACCAACGCAGTCTGTTGACATTCTCATCGAGGCGAAAACAGACGAGCGCAGACTGTATGGCGGTACCGGTCTCCAATGATTTTTTGAGCGCAGTGAAACTCTGCATGAAACCGTTGATGTGACGATCTGTCCATGCACTGAATACCACCCTTTCTGTACAGTAATGAGTGAGATGTAGAAAGCCGGAGAGAACAGCGATAGCGACCTCCGAAACCGTGCCCACTACACTCGCGGAGGAACATGGTACATTCAACCGTTTGAGATAGCAAGGTACGGATCGTTGAATCGAGTGCGGGTATCTTCTCTGGAAAGGACTTAATGTCCTCGACAAACGCGTACGAATCCTTCATCAACCCAGCGAGGTCGTCAAGTCTTCCATACCGATCTACCTGACCTTTGATGATCTGTACAAGATAGGTCAACAAATGAAACAAACACCACCGAGTAACATGGTCAGCACCGTATAAAAACCCATCGCGATCTTCCACGCCATGTTCGCATATGGATTCAGCTGTAAAGACGACAATGGTATCAACCATCCGCGTTCGACGGACTAGGCCAGCCAAACCTGAGTGATAGCATCACCAGCAGCCATGAACGCTTCCAGTTTCAGCACGATCTCGGCCATGCAGCTTTCCATCGTCGCGCCAGATCGCTCCAAGCCGCGTTGTTCAGTCATTTCTACGACATTTCCTGTCCCATGCAGTCGAATAAAGAGCCGCCAGGGATCCCGATTCGTCTTTGGGTTGTCGAGTAAGGGTCGAAGGGGGATAGGAATATCCTGTTCTGCTCGCGTGTGGGTCAATCGTCATTCAAGATGGATGGGCCATGCTTACCACCGAATTCTTTTCGACTGGTCAAGAGACTCGATATCGGGACCTCTGCAGAAGCTAAGGATTGTTGGCGTAGAAACGATTTTCGTTTCAACTCGAAGCGAAGGATCGTCTCCGATCGCGCTGGTCTGTGAGCGCGTCAATTGAGAAACGCCGCGTCTCGGCTTGTCAGAGACTCACAAAGAAAATCGTTCTCCCCATTCATGTTGCCCAGCTTTCTTCGTTGACTTGGTGCGGAGGGGGTTCGAACCAGCGTCGACGTGGATGAGGACGAAACATTTGGACCAGTCGTTGGCGAGTTCAGGTAGATCTGCTTTGACGACTGATGCGACAATTCAATTATTACTACTACGGGATGGTTAGCACGCCATGACGACGACGACGCACCACTGAGGTCGATGTTCATAAGCAACGCTTGGCTTTCAGCTGGCATTTTTCTTTTCTTTCTTCTTGGAAGCGACGATACACCTCACATCAACCTAGTCTGGTGACCAACATGATGTTGCGGCGATGCTCGTAACCGGAACACGCGCCGACCTCGCCACTCAGATCCTCCACATTCACGATGTCAACGTCCAACATGAGCCCAGTACCCGCCGACCTCCAACGAGCGGCTCTCCGTCTCAACTTCTCGCCTTCCTACGTCGTCGTCGGTGCCTACCGACTCTGCACCGACGAATCACTCTACAAACCCGCCTGGGCCAAGTGCCAACACGGCGTTCGACGAGGTCTCATCGTCGGCTTCGTATGGGTAAACCTCATCACGCTCAATTCGAACGTCCAGTGACTGACTTTCGCGCCACCGGTGCTGTGTTGTTGCAGGCCTGCTTGACGTACCGACTTCAAAGGCACATCGTCCGTCTCTTGCTCAACAACCCCTCCTCCTTCTTCTCTCTCCGCTACATCGCACCTCTGTCGCACACCGCCTCAGAGCTCTCACAAGAGTCCTTTCTCGGGTTCAAGTTACCGTTCAACATCTCCACCTGTGCGTACTCGTAGTGGCCACATCTCCCTCTCTCACCTTTGTCCTTTGTTGATCTGACAGACGTGGCGGTTCTGCTCCTCGGATCCCAAATCACCGCCATCATCACCTACTTTCTGGCACGCAACATCCGCGTCGCTCGTCAACGCGCCTGGGACCAAACCGTCGCCTCGCGTGGCAAAGGTCCTGAGTTCTGGCAACCCTATGTGGAGGAATGGGACATCCCGCCTGTCGTCGACCTCGATCAGAGTTGGCGAGAGCGCATAACGCAAAGAATGAATTCGTGGGCTCTCGGCGTCGTCGTCAAGAAAGGTGCGTGTGTGGTGGTGGATGCACGTGGCGTGGCGTGGTGTGGCGCAGACATAGCTGAAATGGATATGACAGTGTTACTCCTCCCCCTGTCATTGAATCCGTTCGGAGGGGTGTTCGTGGCTGCTGCCATCAAAGCCTTGGGAACAGCGCAATATCTTCACAAACCCGTGCGTCGGTCCTCGTCTTGTCATTTTTCCGTATTCCTTATGATCGCGTCGACAATAATAATAAAAAACAGTATTTCCAAGCGAAAAAGATGACACCGCACGAGATTGCAGTCTTCATCGAAGAACGAAGATGGGATTATTGTCGTACGTTGTTCGCGAGACCGCTGTAATCTACTGACCCCAAGGCTCATGGTTGTCGTCCGTCTCTCTTCGCTCTCTCTGGACAGTCTTTGGTTTTACGGCCGCGTTACTAGAAGATATTCCAATCGTTGGACTCGCGTTTACGGTCTCGAATAGGATCGGTGCGGCCATGTGGGCTCATGGTACGCTTGACATGATCGTGATCTGTCTCCCATTTTCTGATCACCGACCCACCAATGACACCGTTGATGCCTGTCATCTACATAGATCTGGAAAAGCGACAACACTACGTCGCCCAACTGAAAAGAACCTCACATGTGGTTCAGTGAGGAGGCCAGAGCGACATGGATGAAACGAACAGTCTATTTGATAACTCGGTCAAGCATATGGATATAAAACCTGTATTACTTACCAAGTCATTGTTCACCCATTCTCATGCGATGGAGCACACGAACAATTAAGCGCGGAAGCAGATGATCCATATCTCTACTTATAAAAATGATGTAACAAATTCTACAGGTGCATGAGAGTGCATATATGACTGTGTGCATGAGGTATCGCCGATTAACCAAAGGTATACGCATGAAACAAAAGGAAGAAAAAAAAACTTAGAAATCCTCGTCCAGCGAACTGTCAACCATCCCGTTGAGCACGACCAAGCACACGGACAAGAACCACTTACAAAGTCTTGCTAGCGACGACCGCATCACTCTTTTGGTTGGTGTGGTTCACGTTCGCCTTGGAATAGTCCGATACCCGCTTCTCGAAAAAGTTGGTCTTGCCTTGAAGCGAAATCATGTCCATGAAGTCGAACGGGTTCGTCACATTGTACACCTTGTCGTTGCCGAGCGACACCAACAAGCGATCGGCGACGAATTCGATGTACTGGCGCATCAGCTTGGCGTTCATACCAATCAAGGCAACGGGCAACGCGTCTGGAAGACTATGGTGAGCACGAAATACTTTACGGACATCGGTGTTTTTACCTGTCAAGAACTCTTGCTCGATCTGGACTGCCTCGGTGATGATATGCTTGACAACGTCGGGATGAGGTCGTCGCTTGAGGTGGCTAAAGAGCAGACATGCAAAATCGGTATGCATTCCTTCGTCACGACTAATCAACTCGTTGGAGAAAGTGAGACCGGGCATGAGACCGCGTTTCTTGAGCCAGAAGATGGAGGCAAAAGAACCAGAGAAGAAGATACCCTCGACGGCGGCAAAGGCAACCAAGCGTTCGGCAAATGTCGAGCGTTGGTCCGAAATCCACCGGAGAGCCCAGTCAGCCTTGCGCTTGATGCAAGGAATGGTATCTATCGCGTCGAACAAGTAATCCCGTTGGGCGGAGTCTTTAATGTAGGTGTCGATCAGGAGAGAGTAAGTCTCCGAGTGAATGTTTTCCATCATAATTTGGAAGCCGTAGAAACAACGCGCTTCTGCAGCTTGAACCTCGTTCGAGAACCGCTCAACTAGGTTTTCGTTGACGATGCCGTCAGAGGCAGCAAAGAAGGCGAGAACGTGGGAGATGAAGTGGCGTTCGTTGTCGTTGAGGCGAGTGTTCCAGTCGTGCAGGTCCTTGGAGAGGTCCATCTCTTCTGCAGTCCAGAAAGACGCCTCGGCCTTTTTGTACATTTGCCATATCTAATAATGGTTGAGTCAGAGTTATAGGCAAGGGAGAGAATCGTACTGACCTCGTGATATTGTATAGGGAACAGGACGAACCGGCGTTTGGACTCCTTCAGCAGAGGCTCCTCGCCTGCAAAGAGTTAAGTGGAAGCAGGTGGCACAAGAGGGTTGCTACTGACATTCGGGAAGATCTACTTCACCAACGAATTTTGAGCGAAGAACGCTGAGCTCGTCTTCTTCTTCTGCGTCGGACTCGTCACCCAGTGTGTCAGGAGAGACGGAGCGCTTCCTGTCATCCAGGACAGTGGGTGTCTTGGCAGGCGAGTCCAACGAGAAGGCAGCGATGGCCTCAGCAGCCTAAAGAATAGAAAGGATGAGACGCGACGAGCAGAGCGTTCAAGAGAACCAACCTTTTTGCTGGGAGTGAGGAGAGGGAGTGGGAGAGGGAGAGGAAGAGTAGTGGTAGCCATTGAAAATGTACAAGTTCGTATCGAAAAGAGAGACGTCGTTCGTGGCCCTTTTTAAATAGCAAACCAAACAAAGCGTCACACGGCAGAGGTCAACGAAACTCGAACGCGACGTGACCGCGTCGCGTTCGTGATTGACCCCCATTTGGGGGGTCTCTTTGCCTGATCGGACCGGGACCGGCCGCCGTTCGTTTGTGTGAACGCTTATAACGCTTATGACTCGGAGTGTATCACGACTTGTTCTAGATCGAGCTCGGTCTCATACCAGAACGTAAACGAGACCGTCTCCCGGGCCCCGCAGAACTGATGCGAAGTCGGAAGAGTTGATATGCTTTTAGTCACCCCCAAAAGAGGTAGCCTCGTCGGATGTGGACATAAAGAGCACAACCTGGCTATTGTTTCTGAGACGATCTCGTCTGACGGCGATTTCCAGTGTGATCGAAGAAATTGGTCAACTTGAATAGAGACAATCACTGCCCAAGACTATCTCCTTCAAATGCGATCCGACTAAAAAAGGAAACCTCTCGAAATCTGTTCTTCCATGTCTGTAGATGACGAGCAACGATCGCTCCTCAGTAAGTGTCAGACGAGTCTATCACAGTCTTTGCCTGATCGACTGTATCGAAAAGACAAACAGCTGCTATCTGCAGCCCGACAAGACGGAAATATCGAGGAACTGTTGACCAGCGATGAGTTTAGAGATCCAGACGACGAAGACGCCTTTCTGTTCGACATCAACTGCACAGATCTGTAGGCCCCTCTTCGCACATCCAGTCTGTTCATAGTAAGCTGACTGGCATCTTTCCGCGACTCCACCCGCCGCATGACTCTAGTTGGGGAAACACGCGTTCGCACCTGTGTTCATGCTGCCATGGCAATCCAGTACTGACATCTACGACTCTTATCTAGCTCTCCATCTCGCGTATGTGACTCGTCAGTGATCGTCTTACTTATCGCGTCACTGATTCCAACCTGCACACATGCTGCCCAACAACCCGTCTTCCCATCAACATTGGTGTTTCCCGCGCATACATCAACCATATCGATCCACCGACCGTTCCTACATTCTACATTACAGCGTCTTGAGCGGCTCCATCGAGAACGTCAGCCTCCTCATCGAAGCTGACGGCTGTGACGTCGATCCCCAGAACAATGCAGGCGATACACCTCTCCACCTTGCCGTCCAGATTAAAGATCAACTTGCACGTCATGCCATCGTATCTACTCTCGTAGAGGCTGGCGCGATCGACTCGTATGTCTCTTTTTTTGCATAACCCGGATGGCCCAGGCCAAACTTGATCGGGGGTCGTTGACCGACACACACTCCCACAGCATGCGACTAACCAACAAGGCGGGTCAGACGCCCAATGCCCTGTCCAAGATTTATTGTCCAAATGATACGGAGGTGACCTCGCTGACGACCCCGCCCGCACGACAAGTCAGCGCTTTTATCGACAAGAGTGACATTGCCAACTGTGAGTTTACAGAGGCGCGGACGGTTCTCTCTTTCCTCGGTACTCATTACACCCTTAGATGAGGACGTTGGGGAGCCATGGGAAGATGTCGATGATGAATGAAAAGAGGAACCTAGCATCTGGTGGCTGAACTCTTTTTTTTGTACCAAACAACGATTTGTGCATATACTAGAGGTGTGGGGTGTTGACGACCGGAACATATCCCAGCGGATGGGGTCGGCATCTAACATGGACACCGACGCTGGTGTCAAAATGTATGACGTCAGTGAAACATTTCGCATCCGCACTGTCCGATCATCTCTTTACAGTATGTGGATGGACCACGGGGAAATCGCAACGCCATGACGATACGGGGAAAGAGCTCAGCTGCGACAGATGAAAAGGAACGCATGACCGGATATATCCAGATAAGACGGAACATGAAAAACAAGAGATATCGATAAGAAACATGCATGTGGGCATGCTCATAGTGGGTCCATGTCAGGGCAACAGCAAATTCAGTTTCCACATGGCCTTGTCCATGGGCCGAACATCCGGTACTGAACCCAAGTACCACCGATCCATCGATGACGGTGGTGGCTTTTGGTACCTCCATTCGTTATCTGTATGTGTGTCAACATCCTCATGGGACGGATCAAGCAACCTTCCGTGCGCTGTTACCATAACCATGCATGTCAATATAAGATTTACATCAAGAATTCTGGTCACCGTCGAGATCAACATCGAAACGTAAAAAGTGCTCCACAGATGATGACTGCCATACGAGGGAAAGACGCGTGATACTGTGGCTGAGTGACAATGGGAAATGGGACAGGGGAAGAGGGTTCCCCAACTTAATTCCCTCCTATTATCGTCTAGGAACCTGTGCGATCAAACACGGTGTTTTTGAGGATGACCATGACAGAAAAGCTTATGTTACCGAAAGGTCGAGAGTAAATACCCCCGCTGCATGCAGTTTCAAGAGCATCAGAAATCGTGGTAACGACCTCGAGCAGTGATCGAAGACAACGGCGGAATCCAACACACATATGATCGGTTGCCAGCCTGGTGCAAATAGTGGACAAGGCTGGTCACGACGAGCAACATCGTCAAAGAAACAAACAAAAAAAAAAACCATCATCACACAAACTCGCAGCAAGTATAGCTGCATGCTTGTTTGTAGTCTGGTCACCAGACTAGCCCGTTTGTGTGAAAATGCATTCCACCTGACGAAAATAGATCAACAACACGACAACGTTTGGTTGACTGCTGGGAAGAAGGTTCTGACAGATGCGGCGTATGTTTGCCTTGTCCTCGAATTCAGGTAAATTGACTCGTATTATCTCCGATGCGGGGCTCCGTAGTCCTCGAGGCCCCGCATCAGGACACTTTGTACGAGGCGCAGACCGTCTATCAATGGGTCAGACACAATTCTCTTCGAAAATAGAAAACATGTCGGGCTATGAGGCTTCACAAACAAAGGCAAGTAAATCAGTTCCGAACTTCCAAAGCGATCATCGCACTACCGTCATACATTGAGCGCAGTGTGGCACTCGATATGAACATTGAAGGCGTACGATCATCGCTCGAGGGGTAATATGGGATTCATTTCCCAACAATGGGTTGCTATCAATTTTGGTCCCATAATGACCTGGTGACATCTGAGCATGAACGTGGAATGATCTTTGAGGCTGGGTCAG
>JBBPTK010000999.1:0-10053 GCA_038094135.1 Spongiforma cf. squarepantsii
CCCCGTTCTATCACCAGTCTGGTATGCTGTTGGTTGGACTAGTCTGTAATCGGTGAAGCCGACTTGATATGAAACCTGCAGCAGACTGGAGGCTTGCTTTCACAAGTGAACCATCCACTGTTATGTCCGGTAGCCGTTTACACACGAAAGGCCATGTTGTCGGGCTATACTGCTCACATTAGCGAATCGGTGTGCCGACGCATTGTACTATTGAATCAGAGAAACGTTGTCACATTCTTCAATCTAGGCGACTCCGAGTCGCTCACCATTCACGAAGACGTGGAAGGTACCATTCTGGTTTCTACTTCCCTCCATCCCCTCTTTTTCATCCTGATGTAGGTCTGCATCAAGGTCACCAGCTACTACCCGAGGCGACAATGCCAAGTCCAAGCGCGAGTTCAAGAAGATCGACAAGGAAAATAGCAGTGTGCCCATTACCCTCTTCTTCACTGCCCTATGCCCGGCTGTGAACGTGTCTTTTTTATATTCTTCCTTCTGTAGGAGCATCAAGGTGCTCGAGGTGCCTGAATTCGTCGACGCGCTGTGGAAAGAGTGGAGCCGCGAGGCCGGCCAGAATGCGGAACCTGGAACTATCAAGCGTATGCAGTTCGCCTTTTCAGTCGATCAGCCTATCCAAGTACCCCGAGCGCCGCCTTCCAGAAGCCTGACCTCATATCTTCCGCAGAATTTAAAGAATCGTATACCCGGCGTGGCTGTCTGGCCATTCATACTAACTTGGCAAGTCACAGACGGCGAGTCTTCCCATATCGATACGGACACCTCCTAGTAGTTCCCGCGAGCTCAAGTGTCCCGTGGACGATCAACCCCTTCTTCAAGTTCGCCTCCCTTCGCTCCTTTCCAATGACATTGGTCCTTCGGCTCTTCTCTCCGTGCAACCTTCTCATTCCAACGCCCCCAATTCAATGGTGAGGATGTCACCAACACTTCCTTTCGGTGTGGTCTTAGTGTTTTGCGTCATACCATCTCCTCGGCACGTCAATCCTACAGACGACCATCAGTTATCTCTCAATTGACTCCACCTTAGCTCCCGATTCCGACATTCTTATGCACGATTCTGCCGGACCTGGTTTGTCTATTGCGGAATCCCACTGCTCTCTCCATGACAGCGAATCTGAATCCACTTCCCTTCTCCGCCTGCCTCCCAAGAACTGCCTCCCCAAACAATCTCCCTGTCTAATCTTGGACCTCCTAGGCTCCTAGCCTCACAGTCAAGACTCAGAGTGCCCCAACAACACAATCGTCCGACCCGGGGGCCATCGCTACTAGTGTCGACCCGGCCGTCCTTCAAAGCAGCGGGAATTCCGCCCCTGGTGGGGTCAGGGCTGAGTGCTCCAATTGTGGTGCCACACATACACCTCTCTGGTGCTGTGGTCTCAACAACGAGTTGAATTGTAATGCATGCAGCTTGTACTGCAAGCTGGTATGTCTCTTTTCCTCTTTCAACCTGCATACCTTGTGGGTCACTACAACATAAGTGTCCCTGTCTGAAGGGCATGTGTGCCAACCATGGTGAGAGCCACACTCTAGCTGCTCATTCAATCTGATGGGTTTCCTCAGCACATGTGTCACACCCTCAGCCCAGTGGAATAGTTAGCACAGTGCAATGTGAGACTGCTTAGAGGTGAAGCAGGGTGACTCAATGGATCAAGGGATTGAGTGGAGCTAGAGTTGATTTCCAACTAGAGAGAAGCTCTAGGTAGGTCTAAGCTAAGATACAATGTAGCTGCTACTCAGGTTTAAATAGGCAAGACTAAAGTGCATGGACCAGATGGACAGATAGTAAGAGAAGAGCTAGAGAAGGAAAGTGGAACATAGCTGAGACAAATATGGAACATTCTGTAAGAAGATCAGAAGATGTTAATAAAATGTTCTATCAGAAGTAGAAGTAATTCCCTTGGAGTGATGGAGTTACAAGGACTATGAGTGGGAATGTCTGGTGGGTCCTTAACAACCAGCATAGAATGAGGTAAGCAAGACAAAGGCAAAAAGAAGGATAAATCATAAAAACAAGCAAACATATCAAGAATTCAGAACCATACTGTATATTGCAAGGTGCCAACAGTTTTTGATCCATTCTGCCTTTTCGTCACTGGGTAACCTATGCTGCCCCAGATATTCCTGTTTCTCTTGATACTTCTTGGATGTTCTCTGAATCCTCATTTGGCCCTACATCAGGCTCTGCAAACACAATTGCTGAACCAATAGCACCATGAATAGGCAGTGGTGACAAGCCAAACCCACTGTCAACTCCCCCCCCCATGTCCTCTTTGAGCATCAGTTTCATACATTTCTCATATGCTGATAATGAATTGAGGTGCCAAACGATAAATGGGAGCTGCAATAATGTGCCACCCAACAGACTGACTTGTGTCTGCAAGTATATGGTTGTATGAAAGTCCCAGAAGATTATTGAGCAAAAGTCTATAATATCAGATAATGATTGTTAGCTTAAATTATAAACCAGTAGCATGCAAGTACACAATATGCATGCTTATGCCAAAAAATAGATGACTCCCTGTCTGGCCAATAAGGTCATGTACTGATTGAATGTCCATTTCTTTGTCATCTGGTATAACTGATATGATTCAAGAAAAAATTGACCAATTGCCAGTATGCAGAGTATTGCAGGATATGCACTTTGAAAGGTGACAACTACCTTGAGGAGCAAACTTGAAAATATGGTTGATTTTATTTCACAGAATGAAAAGCCTGGAGTCAGAGTAATGGATACTGTGAATCATTGAAGTGTCTATCAATATATGTATTTCTTAGTCAACATCATTACATACCTATATTATGGCTTATTGTGAGACTTTGAAAGATAATGCCTACTATAACTAGAATGGTTTCCATAGAAAACAAAACAAGGAGAGTGATAAGAATGAGCCTTGACTGGTTATACATTGCCCAAACACAGAGCATCATTGTAACTGCAATCATCAGTAATTCTAAGAGGGAAGTATGTTAACCACACAGTAGTAACTCACAATCAGCTGAAACATAAAAGAGATCAAGGGCACAACTTGAACTTATAAATATCATGCCACCTTAAAAGTATTCATGCACTGAGTATAGCATGAAACACATCCAAAAAGAATACTTACATCTAGTATTCAATATATCCAACTCAGTTAGATCATTATTCAAAACATGAGAGTGGTAAAGATACATGCATCTATTGAGTACGTTTCAATGTACTTGTTACAGCATATCCATTATTATAGGGGAAATACCTCTGCTGTGTCATGGATGAAATTGCTTCCATCTTCAAGTAATATTGCAGTTCAGTGAGTACAGATAGCCACATCATAGAATGGCATAGTACACACAAAGTACCCTTATACTGATGGGCCAGTTTGATATACTAGTATTTTTCAAAAACAGGAGATACATAGACTCACCAGATACAATATGATCCAGCATAACAAACCTGTAAAAGCAGTTACAGTACAATAGGTGATAGTGTCCATGTTGTAACAAGTCTCATCTCACCAGAATATACAGTGTTGATACCCATGTCCAAGGTTTTAGCTAGAATGATTTCATCAGACAGAAGTTATCTTGCAAAGCAGTTGTCTGCTGACCCAGATGTACTCTACCTATGTGGCAGGTGACAACTTGAAATGAGCACCAAATCACATGAATATGCTAATAGTGATGAAATATACCTCTTTTGAGAAGGTGAGGGCTAATGAATTATGGGTCAATGAATCATATGGTTTGGTAGACATTGATCCAGCTGCTCACCATAATCATATCCAAGAGCAGTAATAAGTACAAATGGTACTAGTATAGTTATTAATCTTTAAAAGCTGAGGATAAATCCTACTGGGAAAATGATTTTCTACCAGTTTGTTGGATGCCAACTGTAGAGCAGACATGGGTTTGAATAGATGGGAGTTGTATAAAACAATCACAGGAAGTGTGTGTGACTGGTAGGAAGATCCAGGCCTCTGTCATGTGGATATAGACAATGCAATTATAAGAGATCCAGCAAGTCGAGCATAAGGTTGGAAGTAATAAGTTGTTCTCTGGTCAGAAGTCCTCAGCTCTGATAATTTGATCCATCTTCAGTACAGATCTCTGATATTCCTCTCCAGCCCTCAGGCTCCATCTCAAACATAAGCATGCTCAGGCTGTCATGTTTCAGGGATATCACTCCTACATCTTCCTACTGAGCCTGAGAATCTGATGAAGTAAACTTGTCCCATGAACAGTGCAACAATTGCAGTCAAAGAAAATAGGCTGAATCCATCTGGGCCACCCCATGGGAGCTCCCTTTCTGGTTCTTCTGATGAGCCAGATGACGACTTGGAGATACATCCAAGAGATCCTTGGCTGTGGTGACATTCAAGTTCAATCCTGAACTCCTGATGCAAATACCCAATGCAGTTGCCCTGAAGACTCAGATAATCATCAAGTCTGAAATGTGAGTAGTAAACCAATTCTCCCTTTGACAATGGGTAAGTCTGGTTACCAGACCCACCAGGTGCAGAGAGTGCCTTGCAAGAGTGTGCATCAGCAATAACTTTAATGATAATGACCAACACTGGATTGTCAGGGTCTGTTGTATTGACATTCATGTGAGCTGCTTGGCCTCCCAATCTGTCTCAGGTGCAAACACCCCTGTACACCTGATTTTGAGATCATCCATGGGACCATGGTACTACTGATGGTGAACCATGACCACTAGCTCCACAGATCACTGTTGACATGTGCTTAGTCATTCCAGAGTATGCTACCATTGTTATAAGTTGTATGTGCACTAGGTCAGTGACCAGCACAGACTTACTAAGGAAGCCTTGTTGCTTGTTGAGTGCACTGTCACGGGTTGTGGGCTTGTCAGCAAGAGGAAGGAACAAGGGGAAGTTGAGACAGCAACAAGGTACATTGACTGACTCTTCAGACTGTCCAGGAAGTCGATGTACAGGCATTTCAGTGTGTGCTGCTCAATGTACAGCTGGGTACTTATGCTAAAATCTGACTCACACTTGGTTACAAGAAGCAAATTTGACAGTTGAGCAGAATAACAAGCCTCTACACTCTGCAACCCACCAAAGCTGAGCCTAGTCAGATTAATTTCACCTCAGCACTGCCAGATCTGACTAACTTAGTAACTGGCAGCAAGTTGCAACACTGCCAGCTTCCATACTCACCAAAGCTTGTGAGCCATTCCTGTGTCACTATTTTCCAAACAAGTTCTATGGTCCTGCTGCTGTGATGACTCAATCCATCTTGATTCTTGGATGAGTCTCCCACCTTCCCTGGACCCCTCCTACTCTTGAGTGAGTCCACTCCCAACCATTGCTCCATTTCAACTTAGATGGCATGGTACCAATATGTTTCAGATGTCATCCCTGCATCTTCCCACTGGCACTTAACCAAAGAATCTGACTGGCATTTGCAAAATTCTGATGTAAACCTGTCTGATCAATGTGACCACAGTCAATGAAGAGGCTGGACTTACTGTCCCATGCTGCTTCCTATATGATTCTCCAGATAGGCTGGGATTCAAGAGATTATTGAATGTGTCCCCCATGAGTGTGGTTACTGGACCCACTAACTTATGCCAAGTGCAGAGAATGAGCCTTGTATCTTAGAGGGTGCATGAGTGATAATGCAAGATAAAACCAATGACAACCAGCACTGGATCATCAGGGTCTGTTGCATTGACACTCATGCTAGTCTTTCAGTCTTCCAATCTCAGGCGTCTCAGGCACAAACTTCCTTGTACACCCAACTTTAAGAACATCCATGAGATCTGAATCATCAATGACTAGTCTGGTTGGTCATGCCATGAACAAATCATTCCACCACCCAGCATCATGGCCACTGTAAGTTGCCAACCACAAAAATAATGAACAATGAGCTTCAGTTGAATGTAGTAAAATGACTGTATTGTGTACCTACTACCTAATGAATAGTGAGCTATGGTACATGTTAGCAAGACTAGTAATGAATGTAGATAAATGCATACCTTCAGTCGAACATAGTAGTAAAACTAGATGTATGGCCAAACATCGGCAGAAACCTTGTTTACATAATAATTTGCCACGGAGCCAAAATCTGTCCCTCACAGCCACAATTCTCCCTCCCCAGTGACCTTGTAAACAAGGTAACGACTGAAGGATGCGTCGAACCAAACGCGTGTAGTAAGTAATGACCGACGTGCGGGAAAGAAATACTAAAGAAAGTAAGCTGGTTGTCTATGTACGAAATGTAGCGTATGTCAACAAAAAACGTGATCCGATTTGTAGAAATATTTCGCTCTCCAGGGCCCGGTAAGCCACAACTCTGATTGCAAACGGGCCACCATTGGCCCATGGGTAGCCATATAGAGGTTGCTCTAAGGTTGCTCTGCTCGTGTACCGCTCACACGAATACGAACGGCTTGCGAGCTGAAAACGGTGGTGATCAATCGTCATATCGACTAAGCCTTGGCTATCCCCATGTAGACACAACTCTAAGTTGTGTTTGAGGTGGCGCACGGCAATCTGTTTTGAACGAACTCGGCGAACGCATCCAGTCTCCCAGGAGCGTTCGAACACTCGGCAAAAAAAAATTGTCCATTTTGAAAACATGTTGACGGAGTAAGTCGATGCACGGAGATGCTGGCACGGGGGCACTAACAATTTTCAGGATCGTCCTTGTCAGAGAGCCTGCAGCACTTTGGTATTTTTTCATCCTCAGGTACTTAGCGTCTCCTTGTACAAGTTCGATTTGATACATTGGTCTGCATGGTTAAATGGGATCTGTTATACGATATACCCTGCAGGTCATGGTCCTGAAAACAACATCTCTGCAAGTTCTGCCGAAAGGGCGCCATGGTAGGAAATGTAGCGTAGTGGCACGCAGTCCTCAAGATGGTGTTCGAGGGTGCAAGACTCAGCAAGAGGTGAGGTCAATGACTACGCCTACATGGAATGTTGGGCATTGCGGTAGGGCATTATGCAAGGTGACGACGATAGCGAGGCGACCCCCAATCCATTCCTCCTGCAGATAGAATGGCTTGATTTGACGAGCTAGACTGCTCAGTCAGTGACTTGCAGAGGCAGGCAAGGGCGGTCTTTTTCCCAGGGAATCTATCACAAGTACTACAGTGACGAAAACACCGAATCATTCAAATCGAAAAATCTCTATCAATTCTTTCGTTCAAACCAGAATCACCGTACACACTATCAAAATAGTGGTCGAAGAAGGCAATTATCAAGTGCTGTGCGCTGACAACTTCGCAACGTCAGCACGTTTACGAATACGATGTGGTAAGGCCAAAGGAAGTACGTGTACCTCCAGTATGTCTGCTATTCTTTATAAAGAGGCCAGATAAGCGATCATTGTTCCAATCCTCAGCCTCACACCTCCAAGAGCAAGTGAAAAACTGACCTTTGGAACCATGGCCCCAAAAACTCAACTCGATTTCTTCGCCGAACAGTGGTGTACTGTGCCTCCTGTGGAACATGCTGATCTGACAGGGAAGACGGTTGTCGTCATCGGAGCCAACACAGGTATCGGTTTCGAAGCTGCAAAACATTTTGCGCGTATGGGCCCCGCCAAGCTCGTCGTCGCTTGTCGCAGCGAGAGCAAGGGTAAATCTGCCGTTTCTGGTATGTTACAGTGTCTCTCAACATACTTGCTCCCAACCCTTATTTCCCCGAAGAAATTGTATCCAGCACGGGTTGCACGTCGTGCATACTGTTCCAGGTCGACCTTGCCGACTTTGCTTCGGTCACCCGCTTCGTGGAGAGGTTCGAGCGGGAATGCGACCGTTTGGATATACTCGTTATGAATGCAGGGGTGGTACTTATGGAGTACGAAGAGACGATAAATGGTTGGGAATCAACGTCAGTCTCCCGTTCTCCATGTAGGGCGTTTGGCTGAACGCTGCACGATCAGGCTGCAAGTGAACCATCTGGGCACGTCACTCTTGTCTCTGCTGCTACTGCCTCGTCTGGTAGAGACCGGGAAGAAGTTCAAATCCACCTCCCGCTTGGTCATCGTCGCCAGTAATGTACATTATTGGGCAGCTCTTCCTGAAGAAGTGAAAGAGTCCTCAAACCCCATAGCAACTCTCAGCAGCTCACGGTACAGGGATCCATCGTAGGCTGTTTCGTATTTCAGAGAAGGGATGATTGCTGACGCACTTCAAGGTCCATGCTCCATCGTTACGAGCAGTCGAAGTGTAAGCTTTATTATGCCCCGACATGTTAAAGACTGATTTTACTTCCACTCGGTAGTGTTGAATGTGTTCTTTGCACGTGCCTTGCAGGATCATCTGCAGTACATTGCGCCGCTGACCGTTAACGCTGTGTGCCCTGGCTTTTGTTACTCCGGTCTCAGGCGCAATGTTCGAGGTATCATCCTGAGTATCATGATATTCCTAATGGAAACATGTTTCGCCTGGACTGCTGAGCAAGGCAGTCGCCAGCTCGTTTACGCTGCCATCGGCGAACGAGACAACGAAGACCGCATGAAAGGCGTTTTTGTAAGCAGAGCTGCAACCATAGAGCCGTCTGATTTTGTGAGAAGTGAGCCAGGGAAGACGATGCAGAACAATGTCTGGGTGAGTATCGCATACCTATCACTCGATATACGACTCATGGTGTTTTGTAGAAGGAAACGATTGATATTTTGACGAAAGAGGTGCCTCAGTTGAAACCAATCCTTCAAAAGTATCTTAGCTCATGATTGGATGACGGGACTATGGAGCTACATTTGACCTGGTACTCTCAGAACATATTTCATACCTGTTATCGTCTTCCTATGTTGAATATGCAAATGCAGTGAGAAAGTCTGTTCAGTTCATCAATGCAACTACGTGACCAATTTCTGTCCTACCGTACGTCTAATCGTCGACTGATAAAAACGGATGAGGTGGGTACTATTGCTTACTTAGCCTGTACCTAGCGATGACTTTACAGAACCAACTCGAGGTACTTCCCTCCTTAGCATCCCTTTTCTTCTCGGAGAACCCATTCGTACCACGGATCCTACGGCAAACCAATGTCTATCCCACGAAGATGCACTTATTTTGGGACTCCGTACGATTTGTGTGGCCCGAAGTTCATCCGTTGGGACCACGCTCCCTCTGATCAGGCGTGTACCCTTGGGATCCCGTCGTACAATTCCGTTCTATCACCAGTCTGTAATCGGTGAAGCCGACTTGGTATGAAACCCCCGTACGATCATTTTTGACATATACGTATGAAATGTAATATCGACACCTGGTGATTTTCTCTAATTGGATTGAGCCTCAAGTGAGGTAGAAATGTTCCACAGCAGACTGGAGGTCTGCTTCCACAAGTGAACCATCCGCTATGTCGGGTAGCCATTTGCAAAGGGCTAGGCTGTCATACCGTACTGCTCACTTAGCGAATTGGCATGCCGGTACACGAATTTGAACGGCTTGATGAATTGTACTGTTGAATCAAGGACAAAGTGGCAGTAGTAACGTAAAACTTCTGACTACCATTGAATTGAACCGTGAACAAGGCGCCAGGGCCATCCCATCCCAAGAGCATCTGAACACGCTTGGAATTCAAAAGCTGAAGTACTTAGTAAGGTCATTCCATCTTGCCGTAGTTGACAGAATCGGATATGCTGATGACATACTATGTAACTATCATCACGCTTACGAAACGACGTCAGCATATTTACGCATCTTACGCAGTTCCTCCATGGAGTAGTATGCCTTCGACGACAGGCTTCCCTTGCCTCTGGCCATATAAAGGCGAGGCAGTCGTTATCTCAATCTTCACCAAGAAGTAAAAACCAGGCCTTTTATATCATGCCTCAGAGAAGTCAACTCAGCTTTCTCGTCGAACAATGGTGGACAGTACCTCCTGTGGAACGTGCTGATCTGACAGGAAAGACGGTCGTCATCATAGGAGCCAACACTGGCATCGGTTTTGAGGCTGCGGAACATTTCGCGCGTATGGGCCCTGCCAAGCTCGTCGTCGCTTGTCGCAGCGAGAGTAAGGGTAAAGCTGCCATTTCCGGTATGTACAGTGTTCCCTCGTGATATGCTTGCTCCTG
>JBBPTK010001000.1:0-10053 GCA_038094135.1 Spongiforma cf. squarepantsii
GTGTCGACCTACTTCTGCCTCAAATAGGCGGGAGTGCGAGGAAGACAAACGTAGGGTTATTTTATGATCCCACTTGGACTTGACCCGCTTATTTCGTTTTTGTAGTATGATTATACTAATGGTCAACTGGACGAGCTCCTCGATGTCATCATTGATAACAAGACGGCCTTGTTCGTTAGTGCGGTTGGTGTTCCTCCTAAGGCTGCTGTGGACAGACTCCATGCAGCTGGTATACCCGTAATGAAGAAAGCACGTTCTCTTTTCTGAGTTGGAAGATACTGACAGTTTCGCCACTTTAGCATGGTTGGGCACCCAAAGGTGCGCTAGTCATCTACCTACCATGCGTGACCCTCACACATTCTCACTAGCATGTCAGCAAAGCACTCGCTCAAGGTCTGTCTGCATATTTTACATTCAAAACGTTTTGAATGACATTCCGTATGCCAGGTGTGGACATCATTTGCGCGCAAGGGGGTGAAGGTGGAGGTCACACAGGAGATACCCCTTTCTCCGTCCTCATTCCCGCTGTTGTTGATATATGCAAGAATGCTAAGAGTCCGTTGACGGGCGAGCCCGTCATTGTCGTTGCCGCTGGAGGTATTGCGGATGGCCGTGGCCTTGCTGCTGCTCTTTCGTGAGTCGATTTCATGATGTTTTTGTCAAACTTCCTCAAAGATTGTCTAGGTATGGAGCAGCTGGTGTTTGGGTTGGAACACGTTTTGTTGCAAGTGAGGAGGCAGGGGCCCCTTTGAAACACAAAGAACTCGTGCTCAGTGCTGGGTATGATGATACCATTCGAACGCTCATCTACTCGGGACGGCCAATGAGTGTCAGGAAAACACCCTATGTTGCCGAATGGGAGTCTCGACGACAGCAAGAGATAGAAACGCTCGTGTCTAGAGGAAAAATACCTCATGAAGTTGAATTAGAGAAACATCCAGAAATGTCGCTTGAAGGACGAATGTGTAAGACGATGACTTTCCTTGTTTCATCTGACGTCCAACGATCGTACTTTCGTCAGGGCTTATGGGCAAAGTCGCGGGATCTGTCAATGTTAGTTTTGTGTTCGTCTCCACTTTCTATGGACGATGCTAACGCTAGCTTGGTCTCACAGGAAATTAAACCCGCCAAGTCGATGTGCGTTCGCTACTTCAAAGTTTCCGCTGATGCTGACCACAGATAAGCGTGGATGATATGCTTTTGCAAGCGGCGTCAAGTCTGAAAGCCGTATCAAATTTGATGCTCGCTAAACCTAAGCTGTGAAAGACTCTTCAAACACCTCGCATTCTGAGTATTATGAACTACATCTGTTTTTAAAGCATAACTAAAACCTCCCAAAAAAAATACTTACGTCTACATTGTGTGAAGCGGTTCAGGCCACCATCGGTCCGCCATGAGTACGAACATCGACCCTGAGAACCCTTCGAGCCTCACTCGTCAAGTCAGAAATATCGTCGTGTGATACCTTCCGGTGTTGATGTTGGATGCCTTATCTCGTGGGATGGCCGAATAGTTGTCGTTGAACAATATGGTCACTGTCACCTGGCAGCTTGATCTCGTCGCAGCTTTCATTGCCATAGGACTTTTAACCGCTGCAGCATTGTCTGCAAGTCCAAAGCGGCACCTAATCAACCTCTACCAATGGTTCAGCGAGCAGGTGTTGTCTGGGAAGAGAAAGCTTCCTGACTATGCAAAGCTTACAGGATTTCCTGCTCCCAAACCTGTCTATCATTTCGACATCGACAACGCAAAGGCACGTCCGTACAGACCGTTTCGATGGGAGTATCACCAGAACATGTGTGAGTCGTCCTTTCGACGCAACGTCACTCTGTGAACCTCCCTAACGACTGTTCCTGGGAGCTCTCAAGAAGCTCGAACCCGACTGGTGGATCGAACTCGAATCGACCTACCGTGAACGCATCGATCAGCGGAAGAAACTCTACGCGGAGCACGGGAAGATGGTCATCGACGAACTTCCCGGAAGTCAAGAAGCGTCGAGGGAATGCATGGAGATGGTCATTCAATACATCTGTCAGAGATACCCCAACCAATTTCGCTATGATCCGTGGACGGGCGTGTTCTCCAACAACATCCTTGGGATCAGGGTCGACATTGGCACTGTGCATCCGCTCGTGTTTCTCCTCGAGCACGTTCCGGAGGACTTTTTTATCACACAGGAAGATCCGGAGACGGGTTTATATGTCTTGCGAGCTGCGGTGTCGTCCTCGGCCGTTGGGTGGAACATTGGGCAGAAGATCGGGAGACCGTTGCACCAGATACATGGGCCGGTCCCAGATTACAAGGAGAAAATGGCCTTCTCTATGGACAGGTGATATCAGACCGTCACTTCGTCGCCAGTACTTCACACTCATGCTAGTGATCGTTGACTTTCGGACAGATTTTTCTCAAAGATGCCCTGCAATAAGCCCATCCAGCGTGGTTCTTGGGATCTCGAGATTGGGAAACCTCTATTCATGCAGACCAATGAATCAGAGTGGAGTCTTCGTCAGACGCAAGATCCTGATCTCGCGCTTTCCAACATATACCTGCGTGTCGACTGGCAAACATTACGCCGCATGCCCAAATCGCGCGCTATCGTCTTCAATTTCAAAGCCCTTTTCACGCCGGTCACGGATTTCCGACGGGAACCGTATATCCCCAAGCTCCTCCTCAAGGTGTTACTCGAAGGAAAGAAGTCGATCATGGAATACAAGAGCACGTGGCACATTGAACACAAGGTGATACCTGCACTTAAGGAGTGGGCGAATGAGCAAGAGGTAAATGGATTGGTTCCAAAAGACTGGGAAGAGAGGACGCTAGACGAGGATCCATTTTATCCGGGATGGATGGACCACTATTCGATGCAGACGTAGTTACGGTAGGATATATGAAGTCAACGTGTTTTTCGCCATGCAAATCAATCTTCTCCCATCAATTCAGCGAGTTCGCGTTCTTCCTCCTCCGTTAATTCACTTGCCGGTGCATTTCCGGTAGGTTCTGGAACAGGGGCGATCACGATTGCTTCTGTTCTTCCCGCGGAATTCTCAAGCGTGGAAGTAGCAAGCTCTGATAAAGTTCAATTTGGCCAGCGTTCCTCTATAGGGTCCTGTACTCACCACTAAAGCGCCACTTGCGTATGGTTCCATCCAGACTAGTAGAGACGATCCATGGCTCGATCCTGGTCTGCCCAACTTCATTTTTGCTCGTCCGCATCCAGAGTCTGACAGCCATCACGTCATGCCAGTGAGCGTCGATTTCTCCAACAATCTCGGGTTCAGACATGGTAGACAAGTCATATAAACGAATCACATCCCCATAAGCACTGACAACATAGGGCTCCGCAAGTGGTGTGAGCAAGAGGGGGAGAATCGCACGAACTGGGAGTGGGTGGATAAGTGGAGGAATTGGCCTCGTCAAGGCCGGGTCAGGTGGATAGGAGGTAATTTGTACCGTCTCATCAGAAGAAGCTAGAGAAGCGTGGGTCAGTGGGAGGAACGAGGCGGTCTGCACTCGAGTTTACCTGTCCATATTTTTCCCGCTCCACAGTGGATCTCGGTAACCCTTGTTCGATGGTAGTCCAGTGTATCTTGAAGCTCAGTGCACCATCGCGCATCAGGACCAGATTCTCGTTCAAGCTTCCATATCTTGACAACGCCCATCGTGTCGGCGGTCATTAACGTGGCTGATGTCTCTGAATGAGCAGCACCAGCCAAACATTCAACGGGACGATTGTGTGCCGAGACGGATCCGGCAGGGGTGAGTTTCCCCTCTGAAACTCCAGCGAGATCCCTACGCGTCAATTGGTCGAGATGAAAGTACGGGGACGAATGTACGCCTACCAAAATCGGACTGTTTTGTCTGAGCTGCTCGACACCAAAAGTCTGGCAGTGGGCAATACTAGCAGGCACTTGACGAAATCATCGTGGGCAACAGTGGAGCATATCGATTCTTTCGTCTATAAACAATGTCATGATGGGCCAGCTTGTAGAATGAAGAACAAAAACGACAGACCTCAGTGTTCCATAGCTTGATCGTCTACCAGTTGATTCAGCAACGATATAACAAACGTAGCGAAACGTCCGACTTGCCTTGTCCCAAGATCCCGTAATGAGGATTCGACCAGAAGTTGGACCGAAAAAGGCCAAACAAGTGACCGGGGCAGTATGACCTTTGTATATTTGCAAGGTGTTACCTGACTGGTGTTGGAATTCGGCTAGCGTTCAGCAAGAGAGACGACATCGACCCCTTGCCTCAAGGTCAATCTTCTTAGCAACATGCGTGTTTTCAGCTATCCATGCCGCATTTCCGTCTATGTGTATGTCCAGTGCTTTACCGACCAACTGGATCGGCAGACCGAGAGTCTTGATTCTCTCTGATTTTTGCCGGCGAGCCTGGAATATGCTCTGCAACGAATATCATGTAAAGTGCAGCAGGAGGCGTACCTCGTTGATCACAAGCTCGGCTTCAGATCTAAGTAGGACCGAGTCGTCCATGACTCAATGCGTTGTGGTGGTTCAGGTCAAGTGGCGTCAGGCTAATCTAATCTAATCTCTGCTCTACTTCCATGAGCAAGCGTCTCGCATCGTTCAAAGGTCCGTCCACGCCCACATCTTCCCCCGTTTTACAGACTACGCAGCCTGTTATACCGTCGTCTCCGTCTCGTTCTTCCGAGTCTACATTCCACCGGAGGCTGAGGACGCTGCTTCAAGAGTTACGTTCCATATCTCAAACATGGGACGACATCGTCCTTCTCGACGGTCTGAAAGCAGCGCGTACGTTGGTTGACACAAGAACGGAGCTCGAGTGCGTAACATCTATGCTCCATTCACTCCGAGCTGTGAGCCTCATACATCGTGCCGTGCTAGCAACACGCTTGCGCTACTACCTCCAGATCGCCAACCACGGTGTGAAGTCGTTGGTCCCCAGCTCGCTGTTATGGAAAAGAGCATAGCCCAACTCGACGCAGTAGCTGCTAAACTCGTAAGGCACGATTTTTTGTTAATAGAGGCACTGTCGTGGATTGTTTTGCAGCAGAAGTTATTACGACGCATGAACACAGTGCTGGACAACTTGGAAGCACTGTATCACGAGGCTCAAAGAACGAAGGGTGCGATATGGTGTCAAGAGGAAGCGTTGTGGGTCTCATGGCCACTTGAGAAATTCGGTGTGACATCCGCTTTGACCAACTACCGCCCCAGCTAATTTACCCAGTCAAATGTATAACAGACATTGAACCACCATACCATCGGTCCCTTGCACTCATCAAGGATATCATAGATAGATTACGGAGCCACTCTGTCTCGTTCGAGGTTTCTAGAGATGCCATCTCTGAGTGGGTTGAGCAACCGTATCTCGTCGAAGATGGATGGGAAGCTAAATGGGAAGATCTCTGCGCAGTCGAGATAGAAAGATGGGATGCAAAGTAACACAGCACAGGAACAAAGTACGACAGCAGTCCTACAAATCTTCATCGTCTGATATCTGTATCTCATCTGCATTGGCTTCTTGCTGAATCGGTTCCTCTTCTCCCTCCGGTGCAGGAGCTGCCGTCTTCTTAGCTGCGACGAAAGATGGACCTTTAGTTGCACTAGCTTGTTGTTCAATGGCAGCCATGGCATCAGTTGGGGCGGCGGCGGGTTCCGCGGACACTCCGTTTTGCTTGGCCGATAGGGTCTGTGCAGCGAGATACGATGCTTCCGTGTTGAACTGAGCCTGAACGCTCCGCTTGATCCGTAGCATCTCTCGGAACGTGTCTTCAGAGCCGGTTTCGATCTCGAAGCTGTTCCACTCTGTCCAAAATTTGGGGTTGACTCGTGGGTCGCAAAATTGCGAGGCATGAGCATAGATGGCACGAGCGCGATCTATTTCCCCAAGCTTGCGTTCAAGAGCAGCGAACCGTAGGCACATTTCTGCAGTTTGTTTGTCCGGCAGAACCTCCAGAGCCCGTTCGTAGATGGGACGTGTGGCTGGCAGACCATAGTTTGCTGTGGCCTTGGCAATGTATATGGTATACATCTGTTGTCGTTTAGAATTCAAAAACTGTTCCACCGTATGGGAAAGACGCGTACCTCAAATTTGTCTTCATCGGCAACTGCTTGTGCGGCCCGCTCGTAAATGGACATGGCACGCTTCGCCAAGCCGTAATCTTCTTCGAGTTTTCCATACATAAGGAATAGTGGCTTGCAAGCCTTTGGTGGACATTTTTCCAATGCCTGCTCAAAGAGATCTCGTGCTCGCTCCAACTTTGAGCCCCCCTGAGGAGAGGTTAAAGTTTGTTCAGAAATGCTAGTAGGGCAACGTACATATCGCTTGACGAATTTAGACAGATATATATTCCAAATCTCGAATGAAATAGGGAATGTGAATAGTTCAGTCCCGCGCTCGTATATCTGCCATCCAAGTTATTACGGGGGAAAAGATCATAGATGATACTCACTCTGAAGCTGTCTTCCCAGTATTGGTTCTCCTCTAGGAAAGCGGCATAGTTGACTATAATCTGCGCATTCGCGATCTTTAGTTCCATAATCTTTTCGTACACTGCCTTGGCTGATTCGACAGTGCCTATTGACTCTTCTAAGTCAACATAAAACGACCAAAGTTTTAGCGACTTGAACAGTCGCGCTTGCGCAGAGAGTGTCTAAGGGGCAGTCAGTACCGTGGACAGGTGGTCGAAGTTGACATACGTGATCGTGGTAGCTGATTTTTGTGTCCTTTGGGATGGCGGTCGCTCGTTGCATAACACGGACAGCTTCATCGTAGTTTCTACGCAATGTTAATACACCTCTTGGAACGTCAGTGAAGTAAATTCTTACTCGTGACGGAGTTCCATCTCTGACCATTCGCACCATATCTCGGCAAGGTCTTCGACGTTCCTAAAGTTAACCTTTGTGGCTTTTTCGACGATTTTGCGAGCGCTATCGAGATCAGATTCTGCCGTACCAGAAACACCACCCTCTTCGTAGAACCTGGCAAAGTTGATGTAGAGGCGATGGAAGTTGGCGGTTGCTTTTCGCGGTTGGATTGTTTCGAGTGCTTTTGTGTAAGTTTCAGCCACCTAGTAAACGATGAGCACGACTGAACTCTCAAGGTAGCGCTAACTCATACCCGTTCGTCTTCTTCACCCCATAATGCCACTCTCTTCTCCCATTCCTGTACGTCGTTTGGATTTCGTCTCAAGAGAACGTCATTGAGAAGGAAGGGTCTTCTATCCATCAGTGTTTCAAAATCCTTCATTTTTGCATCCAACTCGCGTTCAGTCTCTTTTACATCATCCTCGTCCTCATCTTCATCCGGTTCCTCTAAACTGGCCATCATCGCGCTGAGAAGCGACTCGGAAAACTGTACATACGCATCAAAGACTTGAGTGAAGTCCCTGACGGTAAGAACGGCTGCGATGCCAGCTTCGAACGTGCTGATTGCACGGTCGAATTCGCCACGCTTGATCCAGTATGTTGCAAGTCCACTCCATAGACGGCCAGCCTGATCGTTATAGACCTCGATGCCGTTCTTGTGGATTACGTGCTCGATGTTCAGCTTCCGCTTGCTGAGGGGATCTTCGTCCTCGTCATAGGCAGAGAGCGGCTTTCCATCTACTGAGGCGGGTACTGCTGGACCGGCAATGCGGACAAGCTGGCCATCAACTGAAGCAGTCTCTTGGGAGCGAGAGTCCTGAACTTGGACCTCGGCGTTGGTTTTGGCATTTTCCTCGTTCGAGAGTATGGTATCGTTTACATTAAGACCGACGTCATCGGAGAAGCGTTCAACGACCTCAATGAAATCACAGAGTAGTTGGAACGGACTCTTGCCCTCCGGGCTGATATATTCACCCCGCGCCGCTTTTCTTGCCAGAGATAATAAAAGTTTTGCAGCTTCCAGGGGTCTCGGGTCAGAGGTTGGGGGAGAAAGAAGGATAGAGGCGTAGTGCTCGGTCAAGCTTGGGTCGACGGCAAGATAACGGCGATATACCGAGACAGTGGTAGCCCCGCCTTTATCTTCGGCCCAAAGTAAATATCGGATCCAGATACGAGAATGTAAGGAAGGGGGTAGTGTGCGTAGTGCACGATCGAACGTCCGCCGAGCATGTGTATGCGAAATCACGGGAGGACACAACGAGTGGGAGAAGAGAGAGAAATACATGAGCCAGAGTCGCGGAAGCTAGAAGATGCGTTCAGCACGATACATAACGATGGGTAGAAAAGAGAACGTACCTTGGGCAACCACATCAGGGCGCGTTCATACGTCGCAACGAGAGATTTCCATTCCTCCCACCCGACGACACCGTCGAGTCCTTCCTCCCACTCCTCCATGTACTCCCGTTCCTCCTCTAGCGCTTCCCGCATTTCAGGGAACTTTTTCCTCCCGCCTGCTTGCTTCTTGTGTACCAGTTTGCCAAGGACGTACGACATCCGCATCTGCAGATATGCCTTCCATAGCTTGAAAGATCCGGGGAATTGGACAAGCGCGGCTTCGTAGATGTAGGTGAGACACTGCAAGGAGTGTCTTGCAAGCGGAGTCGAGAGTGGTCCAAGTAGCTTTGCGCTCTCGTCAGACGGAGGGTTTGCGCGCCGTTCTTCCCTAAGCAGCGCGTTGAACGCGTCTTTGGTGTTTTGTATGGCGGTCGACCATGCGCGGAAAGACGACGGGTTTCTGAGTAGATCTTCTTCGCGGTGGATGTCCTGGACGGTGAGGATGTCAGGATGGGTCGTTGGCGTCGGGACGGGGAGCGTCAAAGGAAAGTGGGCCGAAAGACTCTCCAGCTTGGATGGCATAGCTGTTCAACAATTTATTTAATATTTATTTATCCTTCTTCTTAAGTCCCTTATCTCCTCACTGTCATGGTAAGCACAGAAGCTCCTTGTCTACACCATTGCTGATACGTACATTGTGTAGCACAACGTCAAGCGCGTTCCTCATTCCAAGGAAGCAATACAAGCTAGGAAAGAGCGCGAGAAATCACAGATCGCCGAATATCTGGCGTTGACGGACAATGTCCTTTCGCGCGTATGTTGCTTGTCCCTGTCCCTGCTCGTTTGCCTCACTCTGCCTTGCAGAAAAGGAAGCACGACTGGAGTCGCGATGCGTTCGATCAAACCCAACGCTTACTTGACCTAAATCCGGAATTTTACACCATCTGGAACTATCGTCGGAACATCATGCTCAAAGGAATATTCCCTCAGAAGTGAGTATCTCATTTTTCGTTGACTCGGTTCTCTAATCGTCAACCCAAGTACCCCAGAAGAAATTAATAATCTACTCTCTGATGAACTCACAATGACAATGGAGGCACTGCGAGAACATCCCAAGGTATACTGGATATGGAATCACCGTCGATGGTGCTTGGAGAACGTTCCAGATGGACCCATGGTTGACGGTGAGCCATCCTTGCAATGGCGGAAGGCAAACTGGCAGAGAGAACTGGCTGTCGTGGAGAAGATGCTCAATGCCGACGCACGAAATTGTAAGCCAATACCACTCATCGTCCTTCACACATCTCACGCTCTTTCGAGTTCTTGCTTGGGGTTACCGCAGATATGTTTTAGCAAGTATGCCGCAGCAGAGACCTGTAATAGCTGAATTAGCATACACTACGCACAAGATTAGCGCCAGCTTTTCTAATTTCAGTGCATGGCATCAACGTTCAAAGATATACTCCTCGCTATGGAACGCAGGTGAATTAGATCCTAATGCTTCACGAGAAGAAGGTATGTATTTCTCCTGCCCTGAGCTTGTCCGCGATTTTGACACGTACGAAGAATTCGACCTGGTACACAACGCGTTATTCACTGACCCTGACGACCAAAGTGCATGGATCTACCATAGGTGGTTGATAGGTTCTGGTTGGTCGATTTTGATTAGTCTCGCTGTATATCCATTTCGGTTACGAATCTACAGGAGAGAATGAGGTGCAGCTTCGACAAGAGATTGCCATCATCGAGGAATTATTAGCAGAGCAGCCGGATAGCAAGTGTAAGTTTGATCTCAGATTTTGATTCGCTGTCCATCAATCCTATCGCAGGGTGCATGGAATCGCTGGTATATTACAATCGGCTACTG
>JBBPTK010001001.1:0-10053 GCA_038094135.1 Spongiforma cf. squarepantsii
TGAAAGCCGACCCGGTGAGCATGAGCCAGAACCCGAGCCAGAGCCAGAACCGAAGCCCACTCCTCGACCTGGTGATCCTGATGACTGTGATCCCGCGTTCCCTTGGTGCTGGTTTAAGAACCGCGTCGGGAAGTGGTTGCCGTGGTTGCCTTGGTTGAACTACTACTGATTGCTTAAATCGAGACACTGGCAATTGCAGATACCCGTATATGATACCTTCTTGGTTGAGCAACTAACTAGGATAGATGTCGGAATTCTCTGCACGGGAGTGTCTTCAGTTCCTTCTCTCTCGCTGTCTTGCTTTCATCACTGCCCGATGTAATGGTTCACCTGCGTTCTTTACAGCTGCCAATGTATATTATAATTAGTGCTATCATATTTGGTATTGGCAAACATTGCATGCTTGACACCAAGAAGCTGTAAAAATTGTCTAAGATCATTTGATTGTATTAGCTGTTCCTGAGCTCCACAATATTGTTACAGTGAGGACTCAGGACCGTCAGGTATAGTGGTGGTTGCCAAAATTGGAATGAATATGACATAATCTGAACTTTCCGGACCGGAAAATGGAAGCTTTGAAGGCCTCAGATGTATTGGCTCAACGTCCAATCTCGTTCCTTGTCCACGCACCTGACGCAGCCATGAACCCCATCATACATGCCAAGATACACTTGAAGGACGCATTGGAGAAAACAGCCGGAGTACTCCAACGCCAGAACCGGATGGATATTCATGAACCCCTCGGTCCAACTATTGAAGCAGCTCACAACATTTATGACGCAATGGACAAGGACGACAAAGAGATTAAGAAGGAAGGCACTAGACCTCGGAGGTGAAGCCGATGAGGATGCTGACATGTTTTGCACTAGTTCCGCTTTCGACCGCGTAGCAAGCTACTTCAGGCTGTACTAATGGAGAAGCATGCTGAAACACTCGATGATTCATTTGCACGCAAGTTCAAGATGCCCGTGCCAGCCAGATGCGGAGCCTACTTGTTGCACGTACCACTTTAGAGTTCCAGGCGCTGCCCACAAGCAGATTTGGGCACTTGTTACCCTTCTCTCCCATACCTTTCACCCTGTTGAGGGAGTCAACTGAGCTGATGATTTTTTGGCCAGTGTCACGCGTCACATGAGCTTACGACGAATCAAATTAGGTTTTGAAACGTCAGACCTAGTCACGTATCAGAGGGTCCTGACGAGCCCATTGATATAATAGGTGGGTAGAGACAAGGCGATATTGCTCATAAACTGCATATAGACAGGGTATGTTACAGTGTTCTCTGTTGCATTCATATATTGAAACGCGTGTCAAGGGGGGAAGGATTCCTTCCTACCTTCCCACTCTTTTGAGTCTGCGGATCAGACGAAGTTGGAATGCCTCGGAACAAATATCCATATCATAACGTCTTTCAGATTCGGTCATTGCGTCATATGCATGAGCGACTGACATTCAATTGATCTGCCTGCTCGGAATCTTTTTGAAAAGTATCGGACGGTTTACCCCATCTTGTGTGTTTCCAAAAAAGATGTTATTGCAACAGCTGCTCAGTAAACGTGCTACTGTAGCATTGAATTGCTCTGGAAACCTCATGGTACACCGGAATCCGCCGACGTGAAATTCCAGCCATACTATCCCGATGGGCGGGGAAATTCGAATCCCGAGATGTTTCTGGTTCAGACGCCATCTATTTAAGGTCCTCCTTCTAGCATGCCTTATTCTCCATTGACCAGCTTCTGACACCTCATGTCTCCACCCAGCCTCCTTCTCACCAACTCACCGTCGCTGTCGAAACGGCTGAGGTCGCACTCTGACCGATTTCTCGCGAAATTAGTCAGGACCAACTATGACACCCAATTCGCTCGGACTGCGTCTGAGCTCGCCGCATTTCGCAATGCGACACCTTGCGGTGTGGACGGCATAGACGATGCCACTCTCTCCGATATATTTCGGAACACGGTCCAGTTCACGGCTTGGGACGCATATTCGCCCCTTTTGGAGAAATTCCATCAGAAGCCGTGCAAGGAGAGCGAGGTGGCCAATTTACTCGCACCGGGCTTACCGAACTACCTCGTGAGGTCCAGTTCGACGTCTGGTGGCACTCCAAAACTCTTTCCCAAGTACGGTCGTTACTCCGGGCCGTTGAAATCGTCCTCTCCGGTTCCAAAGCGCACTGCTTTGTACTTGTTTTCCTTCCGATGCAACTCAGTCGATGTCATGGATGAGGATGCTTGTCTGGTAAAGAATATCTACTTGAGCTCTGCGACAGGTGTGCTCCAGAGGGGGCCTTTGGGTCTTCATCCCTCCAAGGACAAAGAGATGATGGCCACGTTCGGTATGACGCAATTCATGAAGAGTCGCGAATTACACTTACCGTTCATCTTCCTAGTATCCGACTACGCAGCCCCGTTTGCTGCCGGATTTATAAAGATATGGCGCTCTTTTCTCCTTATACAGGGGTTATTTGCGCTCGGAAACAAGTCCCTCGAAACCATGAACATGGCGTTCATCAGTGCGTTTGTGGACCTGATGCGCCACCTCGATGCGGAATTTGATCTGATGGTTGACTGTATTGAGAATGGCACCATTCCTGATCTAGAGGGCGTAGCTGAAGTTCGGGACTACTTGAAGGTTAGTGTACAGCCCAAGACAGGTGGAATGATCTGAACATATAGCCAGGTCAACATCACGCCCAATCCCGTGCGGGCCGCAGAGTTACGCAGACTCGGGCGGCCGTCTTCCCGGCCTGGCTGGTGCAGCTATGCCTGGCCAAACTTCCATTCGATTACGGGTATCGCCAGTGGTTCCTTTGCGTCATACATCCCGCTTGTACGCTCATCTCTCGACCATCTTTTCGACCGCTTCTCACTGTCTGTGTGTAGGCCCAGTGGTTCCTCGGTCCCAACGCGAACATACGCGCTTACTGCTATGGAAGCTCGGAGGGCATGATCGGCTTCCCCTACCATCCTCTCGAGTTGAACCAATTCAAGTTAAACAGCGAGATCATTATTGAGTTCCTGGACATCTGCAAGAGTGGCTCTATTAATTCTCTCGTCCAACCGGTGTGTACTTTCTTCGAGAAAAAATGTTGTGGAGTCCTTACTTAGAGTTGTAGTGGGAGGTCGAGGTGGGAAATCGATACGAGGTCGTCATGACTACCACGGATGGCCTTTGGCGTTACCGTATCGGCGACATTGTCGAAATTGCTGGTTTTGATCCGAGAGATGGTGTACCTGTTATTCGATTCATTGAACGCAAGAAGTGAATGGCTGGTGTTTTATGTGTTCATCATCACCTGCTGACCTATCTTCATAGTGTTGCCCTTCGATTCCCATACTTTATGGTGACCGAAGAAGAGTTGAGGACTGCAATGATGTCCGTAGCAAAAGATGCACTGGGGAACATTGCCGATTGGACGACGACGTTTGACGACAGAACACTCATTCCAACGATTGGCTTCTTTGTCGAGCTGAGTGGTCACGAAGGTAGAGCATGCCGTTCATCTGTCATTTTCGGTGCTTGATCCATTTCTGCAGTTGTCAACTCTGCGGCCGCAAGGCAACGTTTGCTTGACATCTTACTAGCGCAGAACGGGATGATCCCTTGGACCTATGAGCAGGGATTGTTCGCCAAGCCAACGGTCCGCATTGTGGAGCCTGGGACGTTTAGTGACTTCCGCCAGTTGAAGATCAACGAAAGTCCGTACGGCATGGGACAAGTCAAAACGCCGATCGTCTTGCCCAAGGCTTCTTACGTGGCCTGGTATTCTCATCGGGTTATCAAAGAACTGTGAATTCTATCGGGAATAAGGAATATTTTGCCTGTTTTCTTTTCTCTTTCGTTGCCAAGTAATAATGTGATTCTTAAATCATTGACCCCGAAAACGAGCGGAACAATATGTCTTCTTTATTTTTCACTACGTGGATAATATGTACATGCTGGCATGTCGCCTTGTCCCAAATCTGTAGTAGTATTATTGTAAATAGTGACCAGCGAGGTCCAATCAGAGTTCTTGACGGTTCGAATATTCTAACGTGAAATTACATACCTTGTTTTACAGCGGTTTTCATTTGTGCGTGGAAAGTTGCAAAATCTTTTGAATTTTTGAGCCGTCACGTGTCCAGGACCCCAAGTGTAATGCTACTGACAAATCAGCCAAACAAATGAAACCGTTAATTTTCACGCTCGTCTTCAACCGTCACAGCAAGCAAATTCATTGGTGTTGATCATTGTAAGTACAGCTTGTACTGTATATGGAACATCACTGCTAACATATATGTGTAGTTTGCAAGCTCTCCTCCCACCATACTCGCCTGATTGTAATTCGACTGAGCAAATGACAAGATTTTCGTCCATGATATCTATGAGTCAGGTTTGTCCAAACATCACACCCAATAGAGCAGCGAGGTAATTTCGGGCATCCAGGCATGTTGTGTAGCATATCAGATATATTTTGTAGCATTTCTGGTAGCTTTTGTTCTTCATTGATGTTGTATAACATTCTGTTTATTGTATGTGAGGGACATTTGATCTAGCTACTGCAGCAGGTAGAGAAAACCTAAGGTTCTTTATTTTCACCTATGGTAAATATACAGGCAGAACAAAGAGCAAGCTTCGGCGAGTCACAAAAATAGAGAATGTCTAGCCTACTGAAGCATCACTGTCCTACATAATGTACCCCCCTGCTCTATTGGGCAAACCTGACTCATAGATATCACGGACGAAAATCTTGTCACTTGCTCAGTCGAATTACAATCTGATAGGTGAGTATGGTGGGAGGAGAGCTTGCAAACTACACATATATGTTAGCAGTGATGTTCCATATACAGTACAAGCTGTACTTACAATGATCAACACCAACGAATTTGCTTGCTGTGATGGTTGAAGACGAGCGTGAAAATTAACGGTTTCGTTTGTTTGGCTGATTTGTCAGTAGCATTACACTTGGGGTCCTGGACACGTGACGGCTCAAGAATTCAAAAGATTTTGCAACTTTCCACGCACAAATGAAAACCGCTGTAACAAGGTAACTCCACTTGATAATTGTGGCTGTCAGTCCTCCAAATTTCCCAATTTGTGGGGGAAAAAAAAGAGAGGCACCAGATAATAATAATGGTCCGTGATGAGTTCCATCTTGGTAAACAAGGTTTCTGCCGGCGAACGCACGGCGCGCAATCGACACTTCTAGGCGTGTCAGCTTCACTGCGTAGTAAGCGTACGCTTGCATACGGAACGGAGGTTGTAAATCGCCGACTCGCCGAGTTCACTGCGTGGCTTGATCGTCCTGTGTGCGTGCACTATTGAGGAAAGACCGACTCGGAGAACTTGCGAAGTCCTGATCCTATATCCTCAGTCCTTCCGTCCAGAATGGGGTTGCCATCCCGTAGTATCACGACCCAGTGACTGTCGCGTGCACCTGTCAAGCCATTGAGAATACAGTTCAACATCCCCGAAAGCGCCTGTCCCAGTGAACCAGCCTTCAAGCGGCCCAGACCCTGTATAGTAGTAGCGCGCCATGATGAAAGACCGCTACATGGCATCTCAACTGCCTACGGTCTACATGTTCTAGCAAGGTGTGGACCAAACCGTAGCGAGAACCGACACGTCACGAATCACGATAATGACGTAGTACCCAAGTCAGATCCGGTTCCGCAGGACCTCAGGGCAAGGCTTCTTGAGGAAGGTGACGTCACTGATATCATGTTCATATCTCTCTCGGATGCAGATTTCGGAAATTCGGATCCGACCGTATCTCAACATTGCAGAAATCACGCCGTGGACTTGCGGAAGACCGTTGATACCGTGTTGCGTCGACTCGGACGGTCAGTCCAGAACTTGCCTATAGCGTCCTGATTAGTTCCATGTAGAAAGGGAGAACATTGGGACGTCATCTGTGCCCGCTCAAATACTACCTTATTTCAACGGCCACTCAAGGTATGACGTAGGCGAACGCTCTGGACCGGAGAACCGATATCATCCGTCATGATGATGCGCCCCGAATCAGACCCTAGATCCTGTACCAAAGGACCTGAAGACGACTTTTGGGAATCGCAGAATGTGCACGGGGTTCGAATTTCGGGTGAATCGGGTCCAACGATTGGAATGGGCCGTGTCTCAGACTCTCGGGCTATGACATCGAAAAAGGATAAAGTCAAAAAAAGTGTCACCGTTACAGCTGGCAATTCATAGAACTTGAATGAGCTTCAAACATGCACATGGATACTAGGGGCGTTTGCCAATTCTTCGGGTCGTGTTTTTCAAAACGAAGAGAGGATCAAAGAAGGCGGAAGGCATAGCTGAGTGGTTGCAAAAAGACCGCACTTCGGACTTTCCGAAAGACGAACTCACATCTGACCAGCTTTGGCTGGTGGGGTCGTTCTCTCATTATGCATGCGGCTAGAGGATGCAAAAACGACCTGCTTCTACGAAAAGTCAACGAGGAGGACAATTATGACTGAGGCCTACACAACGGGGTTGAACAAATTTGGTATGGATCCAGATGTGGTCCTAAATGAGAAGCTCTGCTAAGCGCAAACTTGAAGTTTAGACTGCACCTTCACGTTTAGGACCGCATTAAACGCATCACCGAATTTGTTCAACCCCGTTGGGAGCTAGGAAGAACTTGTGGCTATGTCATACATGTTGAATGTCGGTTCCATTCGGATTCTCACGACCCATCGAACTGCCTTGCTCAGGCGACGCGTCGCCCGCTGAGCTGCGCGGCCGACAGGACCCGCCGATCCCGGCGTTTCCCGCGTCGTCTCCCTGCCTACTATAAGGGGTACCGTCGGGTGTTCTAGAATCTAGAGCAGAAGTCGCGTCGCCTTCCGATGCAGAAAAAGACAACCGTCGGGGCCAAAAAGGACGAACTGTCGAGTGTGTTCATCACCATTACCCCTTCGCGTCTGGTCCGGCCCGCCAAGGCCCTCCTCATGGTCCAGTCCAATTGAATAGACTGCATCAGGAGTCAAGATATTGATGGGTTTGAAATCATATCCCTTCTGAATCCTGATCCAGTAATAGCGAAAAATCACCGTGATCACGCGCGTCTGAGACGTCACGACAGGGCCGCGGATCAGTTGAAACCATAAGTTCGTAATAATGACACAGGGTATCGAGCACTCGTTGAACCCTTCCTACAGCTTACTCCTCTTTTCGATATGAAGTCCCGAATCCCCAGATAGTCAAGGGACGGTATTTAGGGCCTGCTCAAAGTCCGCAATGATGTCGTTGATGTGTTCGATTCCGACCGCCACCTGTGATCGATGGGTTCAACAACCACCCGCCAACGAGAACAAGAACAAGGACGAAACGAAACGCACCCGAATCAGATCTGGCGTCACACCCGCAGACATCCTCTCCTCATCTGACAATTGCTCGTGCGTCGTCGTTGCAGGATGGATGACGAGCGTCTTTGCGTCGCCGACGTTGGCAAGGTTGCTAGCGAGTTGAAGCGCGTCCACCATTTTGCTCGCCACGCTCTGGTCACCCTTGACACCAAAGCTCAGTACGCCCCCATACGCATTGGGGATGCGGAGCACTTTCGAGGCCCGCTCGTGGTACGGATGATTCTTGAGTCCCAAATACGACACCCAATGCACTTTGGGGTGCTTTTCCAGCCAGCTTGAGTTGGCGAGCGTATGAGCGAGCTGAAAACGTGGGATAAGAAGAGAACGATGACGTACGTCGCTAGCGCAAGCGCGTTGTCACAATGCCTCTGACCACGCAGACTGAGCGTCTCTAATCCTTGAATGAGAAGGAAGGCTCCAAAGGGATTCAGTGCGGGCCCGAGATCACGCAAGAGTTCTACGCGAAGTTTCACCGCAAATGCAACCGATCCAAACGTTTCGCTGAATATCAGTCCATGGTAACCCTCCGAAGGGGAGGTGAACGAAGGGAATTTCCCGCTGCGAGTCCAGTCGAACTTGCCTAGGACAGGGAAGTGGGTCAAGGTGGCAGTGGGTGATCTGGAGTCATACGCACCAGAGTCGATGACGACACCGGCAATCGTGGTTCCATGACCTCCGATCCATTTCGTCGCGCTGTGCACTACAGAAGCATTCACTCAGAGTAGCAAACGTGGCTGCGAGGGTGGACCAACCAACGATGTCTGCACCAAGAGAGATGGGTCGGACGAGATATCCGCCCATTCCAAACGTGTTATCCACGATCAACGGGATACCGTTGTCGTGAGCGATCTGTTATTTTGAGATACACCCACACTCACGATGCAGTCCCACGTACCTTGGCAAGTTCTGGGATGGGGGCAACGTTGTATTTGGGATTACCGATGCTCTCGACGTAGATCGCCTTCGTCCTGTCGTCGATGGCCGCTTCAAAGTCCTTGGGATCGTCCCCATTCACGAACTTGACGCCGATACCGTATTTCTTGAACGTCACTGCGGATCAAACGTATGACGACACGTCCCAGACGGAAGGACGGATGAAGAAATCGAACCTTTGAATTGGTTGTACGTCTGACGGCGGATCAACGTTCAACCATCAGTTTTGATCCAAAGCGAGACGATAAGATCATCACGTGCGTACCCCACCGTAGAGGAAAGACCTGGACGATAATAATAGAGCGGGCATGACAAACGCGGTGAGAACGTCGTCGGAGCAAAGTGGCAACGGAAACTCTCACGTCGATACGATGTTATCTCCCGCATCAGCGATGGTGGAGATGGCCAGGAACTGCGCAGACTGGCCGGACGCAGTGGCCACGGCTGCTGCTCCGCCCTCGAGTGAAGCGATACGGTTTTCGAACACGTCCTGCGAAGGGGAGAAACGAGCGTCGTGTCATGAGAGAGGTTCGTCGAGACGGTGAACGAATAACGAGCGTACGACGGTGGGATTCCCGATGCGAGAGTAGATATGTCCGAACGTTCTGGCGACATCAGCGATCCGATCAATGTCATCATCAAAAACGGGTTGAGAAGCCAGCGGTAAGATGACGCACCTCAACCCGAAGAGGTCTGCGCCATGCTGTTCACAAGTCGCTCGACCGTTTAGCCTCTGCATTCCGAACGAAAAAGGTCTCGATGTGTCGGGCTTACCGCGGAATCATTGAAGACGAAACTGGTCGAGGCGTAGATGGGGACTGCGCGAGCCTTGGTCGTCGGATCGGGCACTTGACCTGCATGAAGCTGCAGCGTCTCAAACTCGAGGGGTCTATCGGCGACGGAATGAATGTCAGCATAGACTCGGGAGGCTCGACGAGATCGACTCACTTGTTTGGGTTAGTAGCCATGGGCGGCGGTTCAGCTTACGTTGACAACCAGATCCTATTAGAGGGAGCGGTCAGAAAGCGGGCGCAAGAAAACGACATTACCATCTTTATAGATGTGAATGTGGTGGCGCATTTTGGATCTAAATTGCATATTATCACGCCATCGGTGTCGAGGAAGAATTCGGACTACCTCAGCGTCGTTATCGAGAACCACGGGGAACCATCGTATATAGTCAAGTTCGAGTCAAATAGAGATTCTTGATCAACACGTTTTCTTCAAACCCCCGACCATGGATCAATGTATTATGATCGCAATGCTTTCTTGTTCATAGCAGTGACTCGATTGAACGCGTTCGATAAACGATAAGCCTCGTCCACGTGCCAGAATGCGCCACACGTCGCGGCCATTGTCTTACGGGGTTCCGAATCTCCGAATCAGTGAAGATGTTCAGATCGCCTGACTGTTGACAAACCAGTAACCGTCCGAATCGATCAACAGGAGATAGCCTTACAATAACAGCCAATCGCATAGTGGTGCAACCACCGCCCCTGGGCATATTCTCACTCATCATCAGGGTCACCAGACTCTCAAGTATCCCCACATTGGCGGTAGGACTGCACAAAAGGCGCAAACATCTTGCTTCGATCCGTTGATCGAAGTCTATGTGCACACACTTCGGGACTTGTAATTACGTTCAAACAGGGATTCCCGAGGAGATATCCCGCCGAGGGGCCTTCTTATTATATACGTGACGTTGTGCTTCTCCTACGGCACACGCTCCAAAGCCTGCTCAAAGTCCGCAATGATGTCATTGATGTGTTCG
>JBBPTK010001002.1:0-10050 GCA_038094135.1 Spongiforma cf. squarepantsii
TTGAAGGAACTCTACCAGCCAGAGAATGCGGAGCGTGCGACTTGGGTACAAACCGAAATGATTTTGGACGCTCTTCGCCACGCCTGCGACTCGCTTGATCTCCTCAAGCTCCTCGATATTGAGCACAGCCTCTTTGCATTCTACGCAAGAATTTCTGTGATGGCCATGGCCATGCTCAAGCTCTGTTTCATGAATCCAGAGATGTTCCAGCGTGAAGTCAAGATGAGGAAGGTAGAGGCTGCTCGTGTATGAATCCACAACTCTTCGTGTTATGTGAGAACTGACCTTCACTTTTCGCAGCTGTTCATGCGATCCACAAACATGCGCGAGATCGCACTGGTCTTTCGAGACTGTGCACGCCAAATACACCACAAGGCCAAACCGCATGACCCCAACTTCCTCAAGGTTTCTGTAGCATGTTGCCAGGTGATCCTTATATTCTTGACTATAGAAAAACGAAGCAACACATTTACCCTGCATCGTAGATCGAGCAATGGTACGAGCAGAACTACCCATCCTTTGTCACCATGGGACGGGACGGCGTGACATACGATCCAGAAGACAAGCGAACGGCGGTGGCCGAACTCGAAGAGAAGCGTGCCCACTTGAAGTGTTTACCTGACGTTGGGTCGTTCTCGTCAGACGCGTTCCCCAGGAAATTGGCGGTCTATGCTGGCGGTGTATTGGCCACCATCTTTTTGAGTGTCGGCATTGTCTATAACGCTGCCAAGGTGTCCGCCGCGTAGGTTCATTGACCCAACATCCATTGAATGACTAGCTTGTCTTGCACGACGCGCGACACCTCAACATCATTTGCTCCCTCAGACATAGCACCTCGTATGTTCAATCACACTTATAGACATCTTGGTCCACGCGTGATATATGTATGTACTATGGGTGTCTCTGTATGACTCTTTCAGAATAATGCTCCGCTATTGTGTCATAGTATGTCTATGCTACGTATCTATTACCATTATCCTAAACATGTGAAAAACCGTCTCTCTTTGAATAGCAGTACAACTGCTTGATTCCTTAGAATCGTTCACTGGATGCTGCGGGTGCCCAGAAATTTATCGTCGGTGCGGTGGGATTCAGCTGAAAACCATAACTCAACGCCGTTCTCCTCGTGTCTCGTTGATGATTCCCAAAGACAAACATGCCACTGTCAGCAAGGTTGCCGAAGAAGTGGGACAGAATCAGTTCGTCCATTCGCCTGACATGACTCATGCATGTGCGATACCTTCGATTCCGTTTAATCTTCAATGGGCAACGACGAATTGGAATTAGGAACATTATGCGATACGACATGGAGGGCCCGCAGTTCGCCTACCTCCTTGCCTGTGCGACAACAATCGACGATGTCGAGAATCCAGATGAGGCCATTCATCTGGGTACAGTACAACCTACGCCTTGTCGGTCCCTGTCGGTCCCAAAGGTGACTGTACATTGATCCCAGCATCGAGCCTGGTGGGGTCCATCTCAAGTCTGGGCACTGGGCACGTATATGTAGAAGCCCCACAGTATATGGAACACCAGGACTCGACCGCTGGCCAAAACTTGTACCTGGAGAGTGGTGGGAGGTATCGTATTACACACATATATAGATGATGAACAATGCAATGAATTGGATGCGTACGTACGATGCAACAAAACGACGCTGGCTGTCACAACGAGGGATCTTGGTTCTGCACCTTACTGTTCACTCTTGGAACTTTCAGTGGCATCCCGTCCAAGACCGACGTGTCTAGCCCGACCCCAACCAGCCGCTGAATGACCTGTCCTAGTGCCTGTCTCCGTTGCCGCTCCACCTCGAGCTCATCCTGTGCTTGATGTGAACCCTCTTGAAGTCGTTCCACGGAAGCGGGAAGCGAATCGAGTTGCTTATCTACGTCGTCGCGTCGTTTGGACTGTTTGGACAAGGAACAGTAGTTTTCGCTGAGAATAAGCACGGCGGCGACAGCGAAGAGGAAGGATTCGGTGAGGGCATTGACACCATTTTCGGTAGCTCTGGTGGGTGACAGTAAGGGACGAAAGGGATGAAGGGATGTGGAAAAGAAATGGAAAAGGGTGTAGGTGAAAGGAAGGTGAGCAGACAATACATGAAGAAACCAACATCCGAGGTGAGGACGTACTTAGTCTCGGACAAGAGTCGAATATTGTGACGCGCGGGTTCGCCGAGAATGTTGGTTCGCAGCGAGATGTCGGCGGTATGCATTTTCTGAGCGAGGAAGATGCAGATATTGCGGAAGGTTTCGTGTCTTAGGCCATTGCATCATGTATGAAAAAGTCGTAACTTAGTAAGGGTTCGGATGCATCGGGTTTCACGTTGGGTTCGGTGTGGCCAAGGTTATCGTCGGCGTGCAGCTGGCATGCGAGAGTGGTATTATGTTGTTGAGTCATGATGGATTCAATAGTCGTCAGTGGGATGAGCAAAGAATAATGGAAATGGGGGCAATCGAGGCGACGGGGACGATGCGCGACGAAAGCGAAAAGCAAGGTTTGTAGACTACTCGTTAAGTGTGATTATGTAATCAACGTATTACTACCACGACGAGAACGCCAATTCCAACGAACTTCGAATGTGGTTGGGGTTGCAAGACATTCTAATTTCTGTCGATTGTATCCCGGATCGTCATCTCGACAAGCCCGTCTATTTGAGGGACCTAGGAACCTCTTTGCATACTCGTTTCCTTCGCCTCGGCGACCTGGAATCTGGATGACCTGGACCAAGCAATCTCGAAGCACAAGGATGCTATTGACCTTGTCCCTTTGGACCACTCCGGTATGGCTGTATTTTTGAACAATCTCGCCAACTCCTTCCTCAGTCGTTTTGAACGCCTTGGGAGGATCAAGCAATTTCAAACTACAGCGACACACTGCGGATGATCACCCTGGGACTCATGGTATCCGAATAATCTCGGTGACGTCTTCCCTACTCGTTTCGAGGGTCTCGGTGAACCAGAGGATAACCTCCAGCAAGCCATTTCAATAAATAGAAATTCCGTTGACCTGACTCCTTCTGGACACTTGGGGAAGCCTCTTCGTCAGAGTAGCCTTGGAAATTATCTTCTTACTAACTTTGAGCACCTTGGCGAGCTGAGTCACCTTGAGGAAGCCATTTCGCATTTCAGCCTTTTCAGGGATGCTGTCGATCTTACCCCTAATGATCACCCTACTAGTAACAAAGTGCCTGCCTTGCCAACCTCGCCAACTCTTTGTTTGCACGTTTCGAGCGTCTCGAAGAGCTAGGCGATCTGCAAGCGGCAATTGTAGGGTTCAGAGTTGCATCCTCGATGACCATCCTGACAAATGAAACCTTCTGACCGGCCTTGGAAACACCTTCCGCATTCTATTCGAACGCCTCAACGAGCCGAATGATTTCGAACAGGCCATTCGCAGCCTCACGAGCGCTGTCGACCTCATTCCAGAAGGTCACCCAGATAAGCCTCGTCATCTGAGTAACTTTTCCGACGCTTGTTGTCAGTACATGGGCGAGCCAAGTAATCTAGAAAAAGCTGTTTCATGCCGTTAATCTCACACCGGATGCTCATCCCGATAAACCCGGACATCTAAACAACCTCGCCTGCTCGTTACTCACTCGTTTCCGGAGCCTTGGCGAGCCAAACGACCTCGAGCGTGCTATTTTTGGTTTCAGGAACGTTATTGAACTCACACCCAAACATCATCTGGGCCGGCCCCGCTGACTGAGCAACCTTCAATGCAATGCCCTTCTCACTCGTTTCTGGAACTGCAACGAGCCAAGTGATCTCGAAGAAGCCATCGGAAAATACAGAGACGCTATTAGTCTCTTACCGGGTGGTCACCCTGACAGACCCGACTCTCTTAACAACTTTGGCCGCTCCTTCAGATTCCGTTTCGAGCTCCTCAATGAGCAAGACGACCTTGAGGAAGCCATACTACTACACTCGCAGGCGGCTCGCGATGCCGCTGGATCGACTCTCACTCAATTTCGAGCATCCGAACGTTGGATTTTATGTGCACGTGTTATCGAACACCATACTCTCCTCGATGCGTACTCTGCTGCTATAGATCACCTTCCTCGACTAGCTTGGATGGGTCTACCCTTTGCACATCGTTATCGGGAGCTCGCGCGAGGTGCTGACGTGACGCGGGAGGCTGCTGCCACAGCCGCGTCCATGGGACGTCTCGAACTCGCTGTAGAGTGGGTCGAGCAAGGTCGCTCCATCGTTTGGGGGAGTTTCAGCTTCGCAGCTCCTATGAAGAATTGCCTTCCGTCCATCCAGATCACGCCAAAAGGCTTCGAGAACTGTCGGTGCCAGTCGCGACATGTCTCATGAAGATGGGAAGACTCGACCCAAAGCGTCGTTCGCGATCGAACGTGATGAACTGCTGTGGGAGATTCGGGACTACCTGGATTCGAGCGATTCCTCCTTCACAAGGAGTTTTCTCAGTTGCGGTTGTCTGGATGCGAAGGTCCTGTCGTCATACTGAATGCTGCGGAAACTCACTGTAATGCTTTAATCATCAGTACCGACGTGGAGAGCGTTGTTCATGTCCCACTTCCCATGTTCAGTCTTGGGCAGTCCAAGGGTATTCAGAACACGTGGACAATTTAGTTCACCGTGCTCGTATCGGGCCTCGTGATGAAAGAGAAGGGAGACTTATGGAACAGGGGAATGCCGACCACTGGAAATCTATCTTGGGTATCCTCTGGGAATGTGTTGTCAAGCCTGTCCTAGATGCCCTGCCCCCGTCATTTTCGGCATGTCATGTCACCACTTTCCCTTGAAGCCAATTCACTCACATGAATACGTGTCCAGCTCCTTGGAAACCTATCGCGTATTTTTTGGTGTCCGACGGGACCATTCACGTTCCTTCCCACCCATGCGGCGGGTTTCTATGACGTAGAATATTCGAAACCTGGACACAAAGTATTTGATTTTGTTATCTCATCATATGTCCCGACTCTCAGCATTCTCGTACCGTCAGCTAAAACAGACAACACACAGAACAGTACCGAATTGCGCCTACTTTCCGTCCGCCAACCGCCCTCAGATGGACCTTCTCGGCTTCCAGGTGTGGGCACAGAGTTGAAACACATCAGCGATGTCATCAAGAATTCATCTTCGAAAGAGGTCACTCTTCTTGAGTCTTCTGTTGGGACCGTCGAGGGGGTGCTTTCGTTGATGAAGAGAACGGATTGGGCCCATTTTGCATGTCATGGAACCCAGGACGCGGTGAACCCGACTGAGAGCGGACTTTGTCTAGCTAACCGACGCCGCCTCAAGTCATCTGATATCATCCCGTTGTCACGCCCTCGCGGTGGGCTTGCTTTTCTCTTTGCGTGTCAGACCGCGACAGGTGACGAGAAAATGGCGGACGAGGCCATCCATTTGGCAGCAGGCATGTTGTTCGCGGGTTATGGGGGAGTAATTGGTACAACGTGGTCCATTCGAGATTCGCTTGCGCCTAGAGTGGCTAAGGACGTTTATGAGGATCTGTTTGATCGGTTGAACGAGCGAGGACAAGGTGAGAGACCCGATTATCGAGAGGCTGCGCGAGCATTGCGTGGTGCTGTCGAACACCTTCTGGAGGGTGGTACGGCGTTTGTAGAGTGGCTTCCGTTTATTCATGTCGGTCTCTAAGCCTGTTGACGCTATTATAATAATCGTAGCGGCACTGGCAAGCGCCAACTCCCCGACTCCGAGTTTGAATAGAGTATTCATCAAGAAACATAGCGGCGCTCCTGCACCAAGTTTCCGACTCTCAGTTGGTCAGATTACAGTACGTTCCGTTCCACATACTCTAGTAGTCCTGGTAAATCAATTGAGACCTCGCGTCGGCGCCTTCAGCGCCTCCTCCTCGGTCTCGTTATCCACCGAAAACAAATAATGTACTAATAAGGTAAAATGTCCCAGTTTACAAATTGCTTTGTAATCAGTTCCCATTCCCGCGGTTCGCTAGGTAGGAATTGGCACGAATCTGTCCGACAAAACCCTCCTCCAAGGAGTCGGGGAATGCTCTTGGTGTCGCTCGTATTGAAAAAGTGAACGAATGTAGACGAGAGTTTCGCATGAGACAATTGCTTTCAGCTGTAGTCCGAGCCACCACCGCACCATGTGTCATTTTAGATCATGCTCGTACTACTTACATCAACCTCATGTTGACAAGAGGATTGGAAGCATCCGCTCTAGCTCGATACCCATACTTCGACACTTTCTATACCCTAAATGAGAGGAAAACGTTCCAACAGGAAGGCCACCACCCGATCGGGATTATCGATAGGCGACCAGGAGGAACGGACATCCAGGACGCGATTCAAGACATCTCCACCAATAGCAAAATGCCGATTGTCCTGAACCAGTTACACACAATCGAATCGTGATCAGGTGGGGGGCAAATGCGAAGAAGTGATGTCAGTCCCTTGAGGATCACATATATTGCGAAAAACCCGTCCATGCAGCACAATTCCGAAGAGTGCCCTCAATAACGGCCACCCATTAGCCAGGTCTGTCAATTGCTTGTCGTCAAGAATGCAGTTTTCGAGGCTAATACAGAGTTCTTGAAAATCGTTGAGATGGTTGATTGGCCGGAATGTAATATAATCATGATCGTATAGGACGTCCGCCTGTGATCTGCCCTAGGGGTAAATCCTGAATTTGTGGAAAGAGAATTTGCAAAGGAAGATCTTCGCCTGCCAGAAGCGAGGACAGTGAGTGAAGAACATGTAGGCTCACAAATAGGTCTGGTTAGCAAGCTAAAACGAGCCTCGGACATCGCAACTTGCCCCTCAGGACCGAGGAGCAAGTTATAACTTGATATCACTATCGTAAAAGGAGGTCCTTGATACTGGGAATATGAGCGCTGCCAAACTTGGATGTTGGCCGCGTGAATATGAGAATGAAAGCTCAACGTAGAGGTATGTGATTTGCGGTAACATGCAGATGTGTCGCAAAGCCATGGCATTGATTGGAGCCTCAGCATCAAGATGCCCGAGTGTTTGAAGACCACAAAGGGCCAGAGAGAATACGTCTGCGTTTGCGAAGAACCAAATGTGAAATCCAAGGGCCTTCAAGCCAGGACGACATGAAGAACAAGCTTCAGGAAACAATGCCAGTGCGCTTCCACCACTGCCGAAGTTGAACGTAAACGCAGAGAAACAGATGAATACGACAGGAACTTTAACGATGAATGATAACCCATTGGTCTGGGGTTGGTGTCGTTCTACTATGTCAGATGGAATTGTCTATTCAAAGGGAAATTGACACATCACGAATCACCGCACATCTGCAGCATCCTTTGCTGTACTACATTTCATGAGTGGTTGGAGCGAGACTAGCGTGTACTGAAGACGGTCGAGGGAAGGTCCCGAGGATGTACGACATGCCCAAGCCAAAGTCAGCAAAGAACGACAAATTGCTTGGCTGTGTTGAACTGAGTTTGGATCTGTAGGTTTATCGTGATTTAAGTATGGTCCAGCGAGGAAATCTAAGACCGATTTGAATAACTCGGGCAGATACAGCGAGCTGGATTGCGAGCTGAGTGTAGTGGTTAGACTCAAAGCAATCATTATTCGAGCTCACCGCAGTTCAGAGAGCGGGGTTCCTCCTGACCCAGTTCAGATAATTCTTTTGTGCCCAGTAAAACCGATCGGCAATCTTATTCATATAGGTGCAAGGAGAGTGCTGCAAGTGGTCAGTGAGAGCCGTATTGGCCAAACATAATCAGGTGAGGCCCAGCAGTAATCCTAGACGGCCGTCACCACATCGAGTGACACTTGGGTTGTACAGAGCAAAACACACTTGTAGTACCTCGACCTCACGCGAACAAGAGGATCAGAAAACGACGAGTTCATTCTAAATGCCATTCTGCAAATACACCATCACCTCAGACCATCCCTGTTCGTATGGATCCCAGGAAGGGAGTTTATCTATACCCTGAATAGAAGGGAAATGTTCCAAAAAGAATGCCCCCACTCGATGAGGATCATCGATAGGTGACTTTGGAAAACAAGCATTCAGATTACGTTGATCCAAGGCACCTCTACCCACATCTTCACTAGTCGGTACCCCTCTGCCATCAAGAGACAACCGAATTGTGATCAGGTAGGGGCAAATGCGGAGAAGTGATAACAGTCCTTTGAGAGTCACGTGCCTTGCAGAAGATCCATCCATACTCCATAATTTGAGGACCATCAGTGAAGGCCATCCGCTAGCCAGGTCTACCAATTGCTCGTCGTCAAGAAGAATGTACTTTCCGAGATCGATAGTAAGTTCTTGAAGATTGTTGAGACGGCTGATTGGCTGGAGTATAGTATAATCAAGATCGTATTGGATGCCTGCGTCTGGTCCCGTCGAATCAGCTAGTCTAACGTTGTGAAGAACGAGAATCTTCAAGGAAGATCTTCGCGGACCAGAGGTGAGCAGCGTGAGAAAGGAATGTGTCGGCTCGTGAGCAGGTTGGATTGTGAAGACGAAATGAGCACTGATCATCGCAGCTTGGCCTTCGGGACGAAGGAGGGTAGTTACAAACTCGATATCACAATCGTACAATGCGATGTGCTTCACACCGGGAACAGGAATGTCGGAGGGAAGAAGCGAGAGTAGGGATGGTTGTGAGCGTGAAAGGTCGATATCGAGGCCCGTCATGTATTGGGACATGAAAATGGATCGCAGTGCTGTAACATTCATTGGGGTCCAAGCAGTAAGGCGCTCGAGTTTTTGAAAGCTACAAAGAGCCCGAGAGAGAACATCTATATTCGCCGAGGCAGAAAGTCCAAAGTCGACTCGAAGGGCCTTCAAGTCAGGGCAACGCGAAGAAAAGGCTTTCAGGGGTGCTGGGTTATACAAACTCAAAGACATGAGTCTTTGCGGGACCAGCGTTTGGATCAAATTCAAACTGTCATAGAAGTCAAAGACCGCCCAGTTGATCACCCTCAAGTTAGGGAACATGCTCGACTGGAAGACTAAATGACGCAGCCAAGCAGAATCTTCATCAGATACGGAAAGTAGATGAATACGCTTGGAATAGCAATGAATGATGGACCATTCTTCTGGGGATGGCGAGGGCTGTCCATGTCAGACGGATTTTTTCAGTCCAAGGTGTAAAGTTAACGCACTATGTCTTGCCTCCGGGTTGTATCCTCCACCGTAGCCTCAGCAAGACAATGCGTGAGGGGTTGGAGCGAGTCTAGCGTGTACCAAAGACGGTCGAGGGAAGGTCCCGAGAGCATACGACATGTTAGGGCCAGAGCCAACAAAGAACATCGTATTTCTGGGCTATGCTGAGTATATTGAATGGACATTGGATCTATAGCTTGATCGTAATTTGGGTATGGTCGAGCGAGGAAATCCAGGACAGATTCAAATAACTCGGGCAGATGCAGCGGGTTACGTTGGCTGGTCATGGTGGTTGGGTGATACAATTAAAGCTCCGCGCCCTCCGTTGCAGGTCTACTTTTGTGCTCGTATCCGGCAACGAGTTCTCCCTCGTACTCCAGGATGGGGTCCTCACGATTGTACCGCCCTGATTATGTCTTCTGCTAATTCGACCAGTGTTGGTTGACTGTGACTCGGGACATGTAGATGCCACTGAAGCATGTCGCGCTCAGCTCTGACAGCCACACGATTCACAAAATATTCTCAATTAAGCCTGATCGGCTAGTTGTCCGGAGAAGGTTCTGGACAACACGTACGGCGGGCTAGACCGATAGATCAAAGGAATCAAGGAGGTCATCGAGTTGCAACTTGCCGGTTGAGTTTTGTACCGACCGCTTGAGACACTAGTAGCATTGATTTATCGATTCGTTGCGGCGGTTGCACAGCCACTATGATCAGACGCGAATTTCCTTGCCCTAAAGTGGTCGAACAAGAGCATCAGAACGCGGTCCTCACAACCCCACACAACGATGGCGGCGATAAGTGCACTTGAGCAAGTCGCGCCCCCGTTCGATGCAGAGTCAGACATCGACGAACTGGATGTTATTTCCTTGTCGAGCTTGACACCCAGCACGACTGCCGTCGGGGACGCGACGCCTCCAAACTATACCCCACCAAAGTCACAACCCAA